>CM031242.1:620503099-620625211 GCA_018340775.1 Taxus wallichiana var. yunnanensis
TACCAAAGTCAACAATTTCATCTTCGGGCCCAACTGCGGCAAGCACTTGTTGTACGAGAGACGAAGTGGTTGGGGCAGTGGGTTGTTTGGTGAGAGAAGCAACGTGATTGGGTGTTAGAATGGAGGTGACAGGCAGGGTTTCATTAGGTAAAACCTCTATCCCTTGAAGGATCTCAACGAGAGCTTGTCGATGAGATTCAGAAGTCTGAATGAGATCATACAGTGTCATTTTTACGGGTGATTGGTGAAGCTGTTTAATCATATTTCGGTGAGCAATGCCATTAGAGACGGGATAGGCGGGTCCGCGAATGACCACTTTAGGTGGTGGTGCAATCGGGATGTTTGACGGAGAAAGAGATGCCGCAGGTGTGTTTTCTTTTGCTTTCCCATTGTTTTTCTGCCCTCGAGTGGCGACACTAATCATATTAATCTCGTAGACCTGAGATAAGGAAGATGGTTGGGATAACTCATGGTCTTCAAGAGGTGGGGTTGTAATAATGATAGATCTTGGTGAGGCGGGGACAGATGGTATAGGAGAGGGAATGGAAACTAAAGGTCTCTCCCTTCGTAAGTTGTTTTTCTTAATCTTTCTATCCGGGAGAGGTGACTGACGAAGGATGGTTTTTAGAGCTTTGCATCCCTCCACATCATGTCCTGGTGTGCGGTGATAAGCGCAGATTTTAGACTCATCGTAACCCATAGGTCGGGGTTTAGACGGGTCATAAGGTCTAAGTGGAGGTAGGGAAATGGTCGCATTCTCCACCAACATAGCAAGGATTTTGGCGTAAGATCCTTTGAGTGGGTCAAAATCGGAAGAGGATGAGGGTATTGGTTGTGCGGGTTTTGGTAATGTTTGGGCATGGTTGGTTCGCACGGGTGGTGGTTTAGCCGAGGGGTGTTGATACATGGTTTTTACTAAACGTGATTTCTTTGGCGCAGAAGCTATGTTGGATGATGAGGCCGCAGATGATGTGGTATCAGAAAACAACCACGGGGAAATAGGAGTGACCGAAAACAAATCTTTTGATGATGGAATTTGTTTAGGGTTGATAGGTGGACAGGATACGCGGAGTGACGGTGTTGCTATACCCTGGAATTTCTGTATGGGTGTGGAAGGCGTAGGTTGTTTTGAAGAAAACGCAGGAGGTATGATATATTGATGTAAGGTAGAGGGATGGGGTCCCAATATGGAAGGTAGGTATGACGATGATGGTTTTGATTGTGATAGGGGCACGGATTGAGTTTGTCTCCTAGGTGGCGGAGCAGATTTATTTTTGGATAGATCGAGTCGCTTAGGCGGGTGTGTTAGATTGGGCATTGGTGAGGTCCCAAGCGTAGGGGAAGATCCGGTTAAGTTGATAGAAGTGGACGGGGCATTTGGTAGAGGTGAGGGGGGTGAAGGTGAGAACAGGGGCATTTTAAGCTTCTGTAAACACTTCGGGTATATGGTGGAGACATCAGGATCAGTCATTTGCATTTGAGTAGAAAAAGGGGTACTCAAACGTTCCCATAGGGCCTGTCTATCTTCTGTGGAATGACAGTCCTCACGTGTGAATATGAACTTTTGTACGGAAGAACGACGGGTTGTGATTCCAGTCCACTGTGGGTGTGACACAGGAGGTAGATGAGGCACTGTATCAATAGATGTTAAGAGGTCAACCGGTCGTTGAAAAGATTTAGGCGATGAGGGACTAATAGGTAGGAGGGCATGTTTGAGGGGATCTGTCATGTTTAAAGAATGTGGTGATGTCAGTGTAAGAGATTTCTCGTCTAAGGATGTCAAAAGGAGTGGCGAGCCTTCCTCTTGTGCAGCAAGAGCGGTGGAAGGGGACGTTTGGGAAATAGATAAATTAGATAACATCCGCTCACAGTCTTGTAGGGATGTGGTGTAAGAAGACTCATCGATGAGAAGAGAAGTCCGGGAAGTTAACTCTTTTATGGGTAAAGGAATGATTTCACTTTGGCTTGATGGTGGTGAAGGAGGTTCAGACTCCTGTGTTGGTGGAGAGGCTTGATTCAAAATTTTTTCAATAGAGGCTTTTGGCTGAGAATCGAAGACTGCATGGATCTCATGAACACTCTCCTCGGCTAAGATATCTTGGTTTACGTTACTGTTGGACGAGTGATTCGGGAATGGCTTGTTGAAAATTTTTAGATTTCGGTTAGCAGGGGCGTTAGGATTATCGAGGGCTATATCCCCTGCGTCAACCATTTCCTGCACTATGTTTTTCAACATCTTACAGCTTTCATGACTATGTCCTTTTACGTGGTGAAAGTTACAAAATCATTTTCTTTGTACGAAGGTATTGCGCGGGTGGAGTCAAACCCAGTGAGGTTTAACAGGGGAGCAAGGTAATAGCCCCACTTTGAGCAATTTCTCCAGGATGACGCCATAAGTTTCTCCCAAGGAGTGTAATTGATGGCTGGCTTTGTACTTATAGGTGGTTTTCAAGGCGGAGTATTGGGCGGTGTTTGAGATTTGACCATTACCGCGTGGACAACTCCTTTTGATTTAGAAGAAGTGGACGCGTGAGGAGTGGTGGTGTTTGGCTTGTTGGTAGAATCGGGAGTTCGGAAATTGGGTTTTTGTTCGGAACAATTTCTCCTCTTCTAAGGCTCGAATTTCTAATTTTGGGCCATAGTAAAGGCCTCGTCGAATGTACGAAAGTTTGAATTTGGAGGGTGGGGAGATGTGCTTAGCGCAGCCCGCGTAAATGCTTTGATAAGTTTGGTTTGAGGTAAGGCATACGTAAGTTGGTTGATAAGGCCCCGCCATCGTCCAACGAAATCTGCGATAGATTCGTCCTCAAATTGTCGGATGGCATAGAGGTCGGTGATAGATACTTTCTTGGCAATGTTAATGGAGAAATGATCCAAGAAAGATTGGGCTAGCTGGTTAAAAGAAAAGATCGAGTGCTGGGTTAAAGCACTGTACCATTCCAAGGCGGGTCCTGATAAGGACATGGGAAAGGTGCGGAGTAACAAGGCATCATCATGGGCGATCAAATAACAAGCGTGTCTAAATGATCGCAAGTGTTGTTGAGGATCCTCTTTACTGTTAAAACGAGTAAATTTTGGCAACTCCCATTGAGGAGGATATGAATGAAGGGGAACAGAAGGGTGAATGGGCTCCCGACAAACTTGTTCGTATGTCGTACGCTACGACTTCCCAAACCGAAGCCTCCAGATTTTGCATTTTGTCCATCATTTGTTTGATGAAATCTATGGTTGGATGAGATGATGGTGTGGTTGTGGTAAACGGAGGCAAGTTGGACCAAGGGCTTCCGCTGGACAATGGTGGGGCTAAGTTTTGATAAGGTATAGAGGATGAGTATGTTGGAGCAACAAAATAGGGATGTCCCATATAAGGTGTTGAGGTTACTGGATACGTGTATGGGAATGAAAAGGTAGGCGGAGCTTGAGAAGGAAAGCTCGTGTGAATAGGTGGCAGAGAGCAAGTCATGAATGGAGTGGTCTGAAAGAGAGATGAGGTAGGGGCAGTTGGTGGTAACGATACGTGAGGTCCAAAATTAGCCAAGGAAAAGCCAATCTGAGTCGTATGAACCTCTGAAGCTGTCGGATTGGGAGAAGGGGCTAAAGATGCTGGAAGCAAGGCGGTATTATCAGTAGGAGTGGGGGCTAGATGAGTAGCTATACTAATAGGCATGCCAACAAGGAGCTGACCATCGGGCGTACGGTCAGGGGCATGTGACAAATAGTATTATACAAAAGACTAGGATTGGCATCCGAAATTTGGCAAAGTCCTTGTCTCCTACAGAATTTGGGGATCTCACCGGAGTTCGTAGGGTTCCCTATAGAATGTGAAGGGGGTGATTCAGGCAAAGACATAGAGCAGGCATGTGAAACCATGGCGGTGGCTTGCTTCCGAGTGATGACAACCATGGACAAGAACACACAGGAAAGTTTCAATCTATCAAGAACAAAAACAACCTCAGAATGATGAATTTGGCAAGTTATTGGTTTGTCAAAATGGCTGATGAAGACAAGAACGATATTGGTTTAATAACCGTGTCGGTCGAGAGCGACGACGTCGGTCGCTTAACCGATGCCGGTGTCAAAAGTCTAGGATAAGAAGATATAAAAGGTGCTAATTTGATTTTTAGCAACGTTGAGTATATTTTCCAACTTATTGATCACGAGAAGACAAAGTATGACAGAAAAACAGAACAAAAACAACCTCGTAACAAAAACAACCTCGAAATGATGAATTTGGCAAGTTGCTGGTTTGTCAAGGGCGATGAAGACGATGTAACTATATCGGTTTAATAACCGGTGTCGGTCGGAGAGCGATTTACATCGCGGTCCGTTAACCGATGCCGGTGTCAAAAGTCTAGGATAAGAAGATATAAAAGGCTGCTAATTTGATTTTTAGCAACGTTGAGTATATTTGTCAACTTATTGATCACAGAAGACAAAGTATGACAGAGAAAACAGAATTTGAAAACAAGCAAGATGCACACGCAAATCCAGAGACTAATCCTAGGGTTAATTTTAGTTATCGTGGGCTTATGCCTTTAGACGTAAGATGATGTCAGAATCCTAAACAACAAGACCTAGGGGAAATGTCAAGTTTGTTTTGGCTTATAAGGTTACCTCAATCGGGTGGAGGAATACCGCGGAAAAGGGGGGATGTTTGAGCTGTTGTGTTAATTGTGAAGTGATTCGGTATGTGTTGTGCAGTGAAACTAGGGTTAATTTCCTGTCAATACCATGGATATCACCCCACGTGTACGACACATGTACTTAATCTATGTTCACTAGAATTGAAGAACAACAAGCGGGAATGCAATGCATGTGTTTTAAACCCAAATCAAAAATTATGTTCGATGAAGCAATAAAGATGACTTTCACTAATGCGAAACTAGGAAAGAAAGACAAATTCTTTACTGAAATATATAACAAAAGCAAGAACAGCAAAGTATGCTTCCTAAAATGAAAATAAGCAAGAGAAAGAAACCCAAAATGGGTCCCACGGGTGCCAAAATGTTTCTCTCGGAATGACTCGTTCCTATAGAAACAGATGAGGTTAGGTGCTTGGGAGGAATACACCGTAGAATGTCGAGATGGTGTGCGCATGCAGTAGAGAAAGATCAGGGGCGATTGCGAAGAACTCCTTTTGTCTTGGAAGGACTACCCGCAAATAAGAACACAAGACCACAAGATTTGATTAAACAATAAATGAGGAAACCGCCTTGGGCCCAGAAATATAAAACTTCCTTTCGAAGGTGGTCGGTTTCCTGCTAATATGAATTAACACAAAAGACTCGCAAAATATCAATTAGATTACTTGGTTTGAAACTAGTAGGAGAAGGCTAGTTTCTAGTTATAGTCGTCAGGTAACCGATACCGGTTTCTCAGTAAGCGCGCCGTCGGTTGGGTCTAGGACCATAGGTTGAACTCGGGTAGGGGAAAGGCTGGTTTTCTAGTTTTGATCGGAGGAACCGATGGCGATTCTTGATAGCCGATGCGCCATTCGATAACCGATACCGGTGGGTTCTAGGATCTTCTTAGTAGCTATGGTGTTTTGTAAGGTTGGTTTATGAATGATATTATTAAATGGGATGATTAGAAGCAAAAGAATAACAAATAGATGCAATGGGATCTTGAGTAGTGGGTTCGAATCGATTTAGGAGGACTCGTGATTTAAAGAGCATAAGAAATGTTATAATAGAGGACATGTGAGATATGACTTACTTGGTTTTGGCGAAGATGCAAGTTGATATCCTCTCTATGAAGCACTTCTGGTTTCTTTACTCGTCTCTGCTTGGTTAAGTGAAGATCTCGGACTCGCTTTTTCACTCGCAATGCTCTCTATTGATTCGTAAATCCTTTGACCGATCTCCAAAAATGAAATTCCGATCCGTTGTTTTGGTTTGGGAGCCCATTTACAGGAACCGATGGCGGTTGCAGCGTAACCGAAGCGGTCGAGTAGGTACTTGGCATCGGTAAGGAAAAAGTAGGCTATTTTTAGTAAAATAGCCCACCTTCCCTACTTTTCTCCCGAGAGATTAGTTGCGGGCTTGGTCAAGTGACTAGAAGGTCGGTTTTGGGTGCGAGTAAGGAGGCATTAGTTATGGATGTGAGTCTGACCAAGTCATGGGTCTTAATTAGGTTAGTTTAGGGTTAGGGCTAGGTCATGATGAGGTGGCAAAGTGAGGTGGCGGGTAAGGTGATGTGGATTTATCAATTATAAGGTAATTAATAAATAATTGTGTAAGGTTTAGGTGATGAGGTTAGATCATGAGATGAGATGCGGGTCACAAGGGTCATAAGACACAAATTTGGTGTCTACACATAGTCTTGGTAAAAGGAAAGTGAAGTCAATAACACTTGAAGTACCTCATGGGTGAGATTGTAACAATTTCATGTTAATATTATAATTTACTTTGATATTTCAGATTTGTCATCATTCCGTCTTATCATAGTCGATGGTATTATTGTGTTATGTTGTTGTTTTGTTTCCAGATTACATCCACCAAACTAAAGGCTCTGCATTAGTAAATAATCATAGCACGAAGAGTTCCTGTGAAGAATTATCATAGTGCCGGATTAGTGATGACATTTTGGTTCCGTTCGACTATTCCTCGTTGGTGGATTTTTTGGAGAGATATTCCCACTTAGTCAAAAATCAATTGGAGGGTAACCTTATTTTTATGTGCATAGTAGTTACCATGGTAAATTCATTTTTACCATAAATAGTAGTTACCATGATAAAGTCATTTTTGCTCATGAATAGTATTTATCACAGAAAGTCACTTTTTACCGTGAATAGTATTTACCGTAGTAACTCACTTTTTTACGGTGAATAGTTTTACCACAATAAAGTCAAGTTTTACCATAGTTTCTCGTGGTCATTTCTATTTTACTTTAGAAAGGTGTAAAGTCACTTTCTAGTATAGTGATTCCAATTATTTGTGCACATAAGTCTTGTTGATTGTACTTGTGGGTTGGTATTTCATGGTGGTTACTTTTGGAAATGGGAAAGATTCCTATTTTTTCAGCTCAATCTAATGAAGATGTTTCTTCTTTCATTCAAGAGTTTAAATGATCTTGTATTTGTAATGGCCTTATAAGAAGGAACAATGGATTGAATTTTTCCTACCTTTTTGGATGGTTTAGCACTTAGGTGGTTTGAAACACTAGATGATAATGTGAAAAATTCATGGGATTTATTAACCGAAAGTTTTCTTGAAGAATTTGGTGAACAACAGAAATATGCAGATCTCATGATCGAGATCACAAAGCTATCCCAAGGAGAGAAGGAGAAGATAAGGGATTATCATGCTCGTGTTCTAGAGCTAAGGAGGAAGCTCGATGCCCAGATCCGGAAGGAAGGATTAACGGATGGGTTGATGAATGGTGTGGATAATCTCCTCTGTAAGCACTTCATTCTTGGGATGAAGCCGAGATCGAAAATGAGTGAAGTATGGCCGCCTGACTACCATTGAACAAGCAAAGGAGATTGCAAGAAGGCGAGAAGAAAGCATGGAAGAGGAGCCCAAATAAATTGTTGCTAAAGTAGAGCCTACACCGGCACCTTTGGTCCAGAATCCACAACCACTCCCGGTGAGCACAAATATTTCTCCTAGTACATCTACTGAGTATGAAGATCTGCTCAAAAAGATGGGTCAGTTAACTATTAATCTTCTTCAAGGAAAAGAATTTAGTTCTCAGGGAGGAGATAAAGGTCTAAAAAGAAATATTTATGAAGTTGTATGTTATGGTTGTTATAAAAAGGTCATTATAAGTATAATTGTCCAGATAGAGCTTCTACATCTAGTAAAGGAGATAATGATAAAGGAAAAGCACCTATGAATTCTTTTGATGTAGTAGATAAGAGCAGAAATAATGAAGTAGATGTGTTTGTAACAAAAAGAAAGAAAGAAAAAGATAATCAAGATGGAAATGATCCTAAGAAGATGAAAGGAGAAACTAGTAAGAAACATAGGAGAAGAAAGTTGGGTGTGCAGGATTTTCTGATTTCACAGGGGCAAGGACCATACTCCATCTTGGAAGATCTGTCCAAAAGGCCTGCAAATATTACATATGGTCAACTCTTGGCTATGTCTTCTGAGAAGAGGTGGGAGCTGCAAAGTGGACTCAATTCTCGATGAAGGAAGGAGGTTGAGGTCCCCGTTTTTGGAGGCAAGAGGCGAGATCCCTATGCTCCACAAGCTGAGGTATTATGTAATGGTATTTCAATTCATGATGTCTTAGTTGATGGAGGTGCTGCAGTTAATGTAATGACCGAGTCTATAATGAATATGTTGGGTTTAAAAATTGATCACCCTTCAACACTTATGTTAAGGTCATTAAATAAAGGAAAAACTAAACCAGAAGGTGTAGTTTCAAATGTGGCAATATCTGTTATGGGTGTTGTATGTGTGGTAGACTTTCAGGTGATGAAAAATGGTACTGTTGCGTACCCAATGCTGCTGGGAAGACCATGGCTAAGGAGAGTTCATGCAAGAAACTACTGGAATGAAGGTTTCATGACACTTGGACGTGGTAGAGAGAGGGTGAAGATAAACATGATCCCTCAACATCATAAGGCAGAACCTGTGGATTCAAGTGATGAAACTGATGATTGGACATCCTCTGATTACTCTAGTACCAGTGAAGTGGACACTGAAGATGAAGAAAGTGAGGTTGATGTTTCAGTCATGGATATCCTTCCAGTCACACCAACTCATGACCCCATAAAATTATCTGAAGAAGAAGTTGATGATCGTCTCCAACAAATAAAGATTGGTGATGTTGTGATGGAGAGTGAGAAGGAATCCTACCTCCAGCTCTTTCGAAGGTACATACACATATTCACTTTTGATTACAAGGAACTCCGTCAAGTAAGTTGGGTAGAACATTCTATTGAGCTGGTAGATGGTGCTAAGCCCATAAAGAAAATGCCATATAGAATGAATCCTAATTTTTCCAAGACTATAAAAGAAGAAATAGATAAGTTGCTTGATGCAGGATTCATATTTGTTGTGGAGAATTCAGAATGGGTTTCTCCCATTGTGATCTCAATAAAAAAGAATGGGAAGCTACGCATTTGTGTTGATTACAGGAAGCTCAATAAGGCAACAAAGAAGGATCATTACCCTCTTCCATTTTTAGATCAGATCTTGGACGAAGTAGCTGGCCAGGAGTGCTATAGTTTTGCTGATGGATATAGCGGCTACAACCAAGTTCGTATAGCAGAGAAAGATCAGCTGAAGACCATGTTCACCACTCCTTGGGGAACGTTTGCTTATAAAGTTATGAATTTTAGATTGTGTAATGGTTTGGCAACATTCCAATGTTTGATGAATAGGGTGTTCAACCCTACATTGGGACCTTCATCAGAGTATTTCTGGATGATTTTTTCATCTATGGGAGCAAGTTAGACCACCTACACCAGATGGAGACAACATTTCAAAGGTTAGATGAAGCACAAGCCTCACTAAACCCTACAAAGTGTGTCTTTGGATGTTCTAAAGGTGTTTTGTTAGGGCATGTTGTATCCAGAGATGGTATTGGTACTGATCCTGATAAAGTTTCAAAAATCAAAGATTTACCATTTCCTATGAATAGAAGTAAGTTGAGATCATTTTTAGGCCATGTGGGTTACTATAGAAGGTTCATCAAGAATTTCTCAAAGATTACACAGCCACTAACCCAGTTCTTGAAGAAGGATGTTACTTATGAACCAGGAAATAAGGCGCATGAAGCTTTTGGACAACTGAAGGAAGCCCTGGTGTCTTCACCTATTTTGAAGAATCCAGATTGGAGCAAGCCATTCATTGTGTACACTGATGCCTCAGATATAGCACTAGGAAGTACTTTGAGCCAAAAGGATGAAAATGGGAATGAACATCCAATTTACTTTGGGAGCAGATAAATGAGCAAAGTCTTTGAGGTAAATTATCACTGAATCGAAAAAGAGGCTCGCTATCATTTTTTTGTAAAGAAGTTTAGAAATTACTTGCTAGGGAAAAAATTTAGTTGTAACAGATCATCAAGCTCTAAAATATATTGTAAATAAGCCTAACCCATCAGGGAGGATAGCAAGATGGATAATTTTGATACAAGAATTTGAATTTGATATTATAGATAGGCTAGGAAAGAAGCATGTCAATGTAGATGCACTCTCTCGAGCCTATGATGGTTTAGGATCATCTTATGATGATGATGATTTCCCCGATGTAGCATTATTATCCCTTGACACAATCCCTAGTGAATACATAGATATTTGGAATTATCTGAATGAATTCAAGTTTCCTGATGGTGCCAATACAAAGACTAAGAGAAAGATTACTCAAGCCAGTTGTCTATATTCTATTCTTCATGGAGTATTATTTCGAATAGGACACGATGGACAAAGATACAAGAGGGCGATTGGACATGATCAAGGAAGGAACTGCTAGAAGAATTCCACAATGGTACATGTGGAGGGCACTTCTCTAGACAACTTACAACAAGAAGGATCTTGGATGCGAGTTATCACCTGCCCACTCTTTTAAAGATTGTTATAATTATTGTAAGACATGTGATATTTGTCAAACACATGGTAACCGTAAGAATTCATCAGCTCCATTATGCCCTATTCTTCTACTTGGTCCCTTTGAAAAGTGGGGAATAGACATTGTAGGTCCACTTCTATCTACCTCACGCTAAAATAAGTATATTGTAGTTGCTGCATTATTTAACCAAGTGGGTTGAAGCTAGGCCATTGAAAACAACTTCCATGGATGAAGTGGCAAGGTTCATATATGAACGCATTGTCACTAGATTTGGTTGTCCATTAGAAATTGTAACAGATCAAGGAAGCCACTTCATTAATGAGGTGGTAGAAGCCCTAGTCAATAAGTTTTCTATTAAGCACAGGAAGGCAACAACATACAAGCGAAGCACAAATGGACAGGTGGAATGAAAAATTTTTTTGTGTTGTGTCAAATTCTAGTAAAAGATGTAGCCTTACAGTACATAAATGGGATAAAAGGATTCATGCAGCATTGTGGGTATATAGGGCAACATCAAAGTCAACAACAGGATACTCTCCATTTCATTTGGCCTATGGCATTGATCCAGATTCTTCCTATTAAGTTTGATATTCCCACTTGAGAGTTATGAAAAATGAAAGGATGGATGAAATTGATTCAAGAAAAGAAAGGTTGGTACATCTTCATTTGCTAGAGGAAATGAGGGAAATAGCAAAGGATACAAGCCATAAGAAGAAAATGAATTAGAAGGAATACTTTGATCAAAAGATCCGTTGGTATCCATTTCATGTGAATGACTTGGTCCTAGTATATGATTCCGTATACAAAAAAAAAGACAGAGAAAATTTCTTCCAAAATGGATGGGGCCCTATAAAATAGCATCTATGCATGAAAATGGTACGTGCTGTACGACCGGAGGAATTGGATGGCACTCCCATTACGAAATGGGTCAACCATGACAAGTTGAAGATTTTCCAAGCACTGTAATAGTCTACTCCAGGATGGAGTAGAAGCTAGGAAGGGGGAAGATGTCGACACTAAAATTTTCCTCCGTAATTTCTATTTCATTAATGTATGTATTAGGAATAGGATGTTGTTAAGTATAATTAGTAGTAGCGTCTGATAGAAGATAATGGTGCCATCAGTATGGTGCCGCCAATAATGTGGAGTATGGTAACAGTCAAAGTAAAATAGGAATGTTGTAAAAGTAAATATTTGTCGTAAGTGGTCCAAGAATGTTAAAATGTCAAAGTTTGGGTAATTAGAGAAGTATGGTCTACATGATTAGGAATTAGAAATATTATATTGATAATAAGGACAAGGAGTGAGGTCATAAATATTTTGTGTATTTTATTTGTAAAAAGTCTAAAAATGTGGAACCCATGTAAAATGATAAGGTTTATCTTATCTTAAAAGATAAGCTTACATGTACGAGATAAGAGTTAAGGTAGGGAATATGATTCGTCAGAGTGAATTTCTTATCCTATCTTAGAGATAAGATGGATAAGCCTAAAGTTCTATAAATAGAGAGGCCACCCCCATTTAGCATAGAAGGAAGTAGTGAGAAATATTGTAGGAAGTGTGCAAAGGAAGCCATCAGTTTAAAGGTGTGTTGAAGAAGCCATTAAGAGGTGTAATTGTAAAGTTTCTCCCATAGTCTTGGTGAAAGGCAAGTGAAGTCAATAACACTTGAAGTACCTCATGGGTGAGATTATAACAATTTCATGTTAATATTATAATTTACTTTGATATTTCAAATTTGTCATCATTTCGTCTTATCATAGTCGATGGTATTATTGTGTTATGTTGTTGTTTTGTTTCCAGATTACATCCACCAAACTAAAGGCTATGCATTAGTAAATAATCATAGCATGAGAGGAGTTCCCGGTGAAGAATTATCATAGTGCCGGATTATTGATGACAGGACTAGGCTGGTCGAAGTGAGGCATTAAGCTATTTAGATGGGGTTCGGTGAGGTTTTAATGGGGATATGGAGGGGTGAGTATTAAACAAGATCAATGGGTGGCTAGGAGA
This sequence comes from Taxus wallichiana var. yunnanensis, assembly GCA_018340775.1. Taxonomy (NCBI): domain Eukaryota; kingdom Viridiplantae; phylum Streptophyta; class Pinopsida; order Cupressales; family Taxaceae; genus Taxus; species Taxus wallichiana. The sequence continues at coordinate 620,515,636 of CM031242.1, forward strand.
ACAAAGGATGAAGATACAATGATTAAATGAATGAACCAGAGGAGTAAACTATTCTACTTACTTGAAATCTAGTTTTGGGTGCCTGTGAGTGATGGATGAAGGTGTTGGTAAGAGGTTGAATGTTGTTGAGGATCACCAAACATTGGAAAGCTCCTGCATGGGTTGATATGTGCATTCCTTTTTTCTGGTTGGATCAAATATGTGTTAGGTGATTGTTGGATGAATGTTAGATGTTTGTGTAAGAGAAAATGCTTGATCTCCTTCCTTGCATGCATGTTCTCATGGAAACTGGTTCTCAAAAGATGTGATATCTCTAAAGGATGTGCTAACCTTTTTCCAACCTTGAAAATAAGGTTACTTTGGGATTAAAAGGTGACCGATGGCGGTTCTGTCTTAACCAAGGCGGTTAAGGGTAACCGGCATCGGTTAGGGTGGGATTTCCTAGGTTTACTAAACTAGGTAGGTCCCCTTGATTTTTTGAGATCTCACGATGTTAACCCACGGATCATGCTAGAAGATTCCTGTAAGCATACAAGAATGTGGTTAGAGGGAATATAGGCATTGATTTTTAGGGTTTGAGTAAGTCTTAGTTAGTTATGGAAACTTACTAAGAATAGGTATTACGGTGAGTTGGCGTGATGAGGTGTCTAGGTGAGGTGGATATGTGGGCATTATCCCAATTAGATATTTAAATAATAAATATGGTGAGGATAATGAATCAATTTTATTAAATTAATTAAATTAATATTAGTGGGGTGAAGGGGGCCATGACTGGGTGAATGTGATGAAGGTATTTATTTGTCAAGGACCAAAGGGGAGTGTGACCTAATTTTTATGTCTACAGATAGGCTTGTGAATGAGTAGGTGTTTGAGGAATTTTTGATGAAGATGAATGTAAGTCATTGGTTGAGATTGGATGGGTTGTTACAATGGTTGATATTGAGAAATAGGAATGTGATATGATTGTTGAGATTGGGTGGGTTGTTATGAGATGGGGATATGAATTTGTTGAGGTATATGATGAGTGGGGATATGAGTGTTGATGGGTTGATATTGTTGAGGGGGTGGATTAGACATCATGTAATGGTAAACACCCCTAGGAGGAGGTTAGTGAGTGTGAGTAGACTCCATTGGGTGAGGTTGGGAAGAGATGACATTTGCATGAATGTGGGATGTGAGGGGTAATGACTGACTATGTTGTTTGGATATGAGAGGCAATGATTGGGATTGTTGGAAGGATTGGATGGGGATACTAGTGATGATGGTAGACGAAGAAGTGATAGGAATGGAGGTAGTGATAGTCATGTTGATGGGAGGTAGATTAGGAGGAATGGGTGTGACTAGTTGAGTGGTTTGATGAGGTTGAGGATTAGTGGAAGAAGATGGATCAAACTCACGTTGGGCCATAATGAGCTCATTCATGGCTCTAGGGAAAAACACTACAAGCTGTGAAGAAATAACTTGGGTTGTTTTAGGATTGGAATGATAAGCATAGATTTTTTAGATAGGTGGCCCATCGATAGGAAGTTGGGTTGATTTCCTAAGAAGGTAATCATGGAGAGCCATGGGATTAGCATCGAGGAGATCTTGGAACTCCACATTTCCATGAGGGATAATGGGAGGCCTAAAAGCTTCAATCGACATAATGGATTGAGGTGTGGCCGGCCTAGATGGGATGGATTGATGATGTAAAAAGGGGTTGGTCTCATCATGGGTAGTGGTTTGGACAAGAGATTCTTGATGAGGTAGATTGATGATCAAAGGTTGGGTGACCATGGAAGAGGTGACCAAAGGCATGGATGAGACAATGACCAAAGAAGAAGTTTATTGGGATGAAGTGATGGGATTGTTTGATGCAATATTTTGTTCCATTTTCCTAGCTAAAGAGCATGTGATAACGGGCATGAAACAAAATAAGAAAACAATGACTATACTAATTAAAGAAAACAAGTCAAACATGTAATGTTTTATTTATCTTGATTAATTAGAAAATGTGAAAAATAAAAAGGGAAGTGGATAATGAGGGTACCTAAGAAATGGCAATCTAAGGCTAGTTTCGGTAGTTTTGGATGGGGAGTCCTCGATATACCTGAAGGTATGTGAGGCCCAAGTCTATATAGGATTTATAACGTAGCCAAAACACCGTGTGGTTTTCTTATTAGGTGATGAAATCCCAATTAGGTCCACTTGGTATGGGATTGTTTTGATGTGTGAATTTTATTAGTGTGTTTGGATGTGTGTGAAGAAGTGTGAAATGTAACCAATTAAACCCCTACTTATACTAGATTTGCAAGAAAGAATGAAAGAGGTTTGTTTTAAACCCAAAACCAAATATGGATATTCGATGAGAAAACCACACAAGGAATGGAAAATGTGATGAAAAAGGAGAAACTAAGACAAAAATGGAGAATACTTGGTTTTCACTTTTCCTTTTTATTTAATCTTCAAAATAAAGAAAGTGAAAACTAATATTCAATAAATCCAAAATCCTGACACAAACAAGAAAAATAAAAACTCTACCTATGATATTAATGCAAGATAGAGAAAAATGGAAAATGAAAAATGAAATACAAAAGACTCACCTAAGAGGGTGGTCCCACCGGGCGTGCCAGAATGTTGGACAAAATTTTCTCTTTCCTATTCAGATTAGTGAACTAGATACTAAAGAAAATCAAGCAACTCAAAACATGCAAGGGTTTATGGTACCTTGGGATAAGATGATGATAGAAAGGAGAAAAGTAAACTCCTTGTTGCAAGCTTGATAGATCTGCACAACAAAGACAACTAGAAAGAAAATGGATTAGATGGTAGATGAGGGGGTTTCCCGATAAATTCAGTTCCAAGAAGCGTGAACTTCCTTATGTGGATGTCAACCCTCATATTGATAAAAGAAGATAAGATAAATGATAAAGGACTTAATAATGATTAAATAAAATTAACTAAAATGGGGAAATGTAATAATAGTTAATATAATCTAGGAGGACATAAACATTGTAAATAAATGCACTAAAGTAATATGAAGTGACTAAAATGATTAAAATGATTGAACTAGTAGAAATAAAACCCTAATGTGCAAGAGAAGGGTAAGGAATGAACTTAGTTGATTGCGGATGGTTATCATAGGTCCTGACAGGAAAATATAGAAGTTGGAATGGCTACACGGGGGTCCTGAAAAGAGTGGATTTAGAAGATTTGAGCATACTAGAGCACCCAGGAGGGTACTAGGGTGCCCTGATATGGCATAATAGGTGCCTGGTCTCTAAAAATCTTATAACCTTTGGTTCTTTTTGGGTTGGAATGCAACCTCCGCTTCTTGTCCCACTTTGATTCACCGAATCGCGTCGGATGTGCCGAATATAACAAGATGAAGTTGAATACCTGCAATAGATAAGAGAAGTATCAAAACCCTAATAAAATAAAATATGCAAATGAATGGGTCAAACTGACCTCATCTACCACAACAGTTGTCTTACTAAACTGAGTGTTGCACTACATTTCGAGACCCACATGTAGTTCTAGTGTGTGTGTGTGCATGTCGTGCCCTAGGTGATCTTGTGTTAGTCACACTTTGTGAAGTAGAGAGTAATAACTAAATGTAGAAAATGTAATAGTATGTATGTATGGAATAGTATATAATCCCTCCCCTATGAAGTGTGTGTTGATGCGATCTCCTAACCTTGATGCATAGAAGTATGTGGATGCAAGTGATGCAATGGATGTAACTTGAGATGGATTAATAGTAGTAAGTGATGTTAAAAACCTCATTATGGTCTCATAACTTTATATTTATATGGTTATTTTTCTCTAATTTCATAATTAATCCCGACATGGTTAGCTAGGAAAAAGAAAAAGGATGAAAAATGGCTAGAAAGAGACCTAAAAGAGCTAGGAAAGTAAAACAAGGATCGAGTACCCCGGGTGGGACTGAACACCCTGGAGTGCCCTAAGACAGTCCAGGGCACACCAGTTAGGATAAAATGAAGAGAAAGTTCCAAAATAACTAAGCATGCATGTAAAAATGTGCGGGAATGAAACAAATAAAAAGTAAAACAAGATAAGAAAAAGGTGGGATTAATTCATATTTTCTTCACTTAAGAACCTTCTAAATAGTAGTATGAGACCAGGCTAAATAATTCCTAAAGTGCATGATTTTGTGACTACATTTTCCTGCCACTTTATTTTGGTTAGCGAAATCTTGGTAACATAAAGTAGATAGAGATGTGTACTTGATATCCATGTAGAGTGTATTAGAAAATGTTCCAAAGGACTAGACAAAAGCACGAGAATGATAAAAATATGGAGCATGGAAAATATAGATGAAAAATGTTCATATAAAAAGTGATGAGAGTGAACCTAGGGTGAAACACAAGTGTAGATGTTGTGGTGTGTAATGTACGTGCATGGTTAGTAAGGCATGTGTTGTCAAAGAATGTTGTTATTGCCCCAGATTTAACAAATACTTATTTCATACAATCATACTTACAAGGAGAAAATGATCAAGTAGTCAAATATATATATGTATGTAAAAATGTTATGTAAAATACACGTGTATGGAAATGTGTAAAATACATAAATGTAAAATATGCAAAAGGAAAAGTGCAAATGAAACATGTGTATGTGATCCATGTCGAGAGAAAGGGTGTCAAAGGATATCCTATACTTCTACGAGTTTTTTTAGAAATATCATGCCACTCGGTTGAAGAAGCGTAGGAGGAAATGTTCTGTCCTTCAAAATTTAACCACTTCTACTTTGAAATGTGTGTGCAGATATCTCTATATTGTCCTTATTTTTGGGTGATCAAATGCCACTAGCTGAAGTAGTGTACAGAGGCATACCCACTTGTAACCTCCAATCATGTAATCGCTTCCAAGAAATTCTAAGGACACCATATCCTATAAAATCCACTTGTGTATACAGTTCTTAGACTAGTCTAAACCCACTCAATGTATGTAAACCCACAATGCCAAGGGTGGAAAGTGCATTGTACTAAACTAGTGTAAATACGATGTGTTAGTATGTAAACCCTCAATGATGCCCCCTCTTTGGGGGTAGATGTGATGTCACGAGATATGAGAATGTGGCCCCAAAAGAGGGCCTACCACAATCTAAACTTAGTAACTATTCCCCTGGGGGGAAGGTGGTGCGCTTGGTATAAAACAAGGTGCAAAAAAACAAGGATGGCTAGCAAAAAAAGTGTTAGTTTGAAAACACATGCATGCAATAATGCAAGTGTAAAAGACATAGAAAATGTAATAACTACCAAGCACGATTTTGTAAACACACAAGAAACAAGTAAGCCACACAAAGTAGGTTTCAAACATGGGACATCACTCATGATGTCGCAAGACACACAAGGCCATCATGGCTGCAAACAACAATCAAGTGTGTACACAAACATAGGGAAAATCCTGCATATAATGGCAAACAATAGCGAGATAAGGAGAGACAAAAAAACAAGTAGTCATGGAAACATGTAATCCTACAAAAATAATTCCTCACATGGAACACCCGCTAGCATAATAGAGAAATAACCAAAATATCAATGCGTGTATGATCCAAATAATGTAATATGCTAAGTACAAATGAAACAATAACACCTATAAGAGACAAATGTGGAAGCTCCCAAAGGACCAAAGTATAGAAAGGGTAGAAGGCAAACATATGTGCCACGTGTAAGAGTGTTGTATTGATTATGATCACACTAAATAAATATGTGAATGTGCATGTGTGGATGTTATAGATAATGACATAGAAGAAATTAATCTAACATGTGTAATAAAGTGATCATGTAAAACACTAGTAAACAAGTTTAAATTCCCCAAGATAATGCAATATGTTGTGGATGGATGGAATGTAATTTAAGATGGAATGATAGGAACCATATGCCCCCAAGTGAATGGAAATGTATGCAATGAGGTTCATTTTGTTTTTCCCCTCGGGAGTCAAGAATGAACCATAAACAAGAGTGCATCATCGGGAAATAGTCGAGTAGTGTGTGTTGTGTCTAACGCGTTGTGATGAATGTGTAAGTGTAATTATGAGATGAAACCTAGTGATGGTGTGTTCATTAACCCTATATCTAAAGCGTCTATCATGACCGGATGAATGCATAAGTGATGATTTAGCCTAAGCATATATCAGGTATGAGATGAATGGATGAATGATGATTTAGCCCTAAGTGTATATCACTACGGGATGAAAAGGAGTGGTGATGTAACCCAAGGTTTAAACCACTACAAAATGATAGAATAGGTGATTATTTATCCTAAAGAATATGTCACTAAGCTAGAAATGTTGAATGATAAGTGTGTGATGAATGTAAGGTCCATTTGATTTGTAAACCCTCGACAGTAAAGTATGGACCGAGGAACTAAAGTGTGTCATAGGGTGGTGAGTGCAACACGTAAAAGATAATGTAGCATGTGTGATGAAACTAGATGACCATTTTATTAGAAGGGTTTTGTAAATGTGTAGTGTGGGAAATGCAATGTAGGATATGTAGGGTGTGTAGGGTGTATACTATGTAATTTGTAAAATGTAATAGTCGGTGTAGAGATAAATAAATGGAATATGTAATGATAAAATTTAAATCTAGAACCATATGTAATGTAACCTAGAATATTATGTAGAATATGTGTAGAAATATGTAATGTATGATGTGGCTAAGTGCATAGATACCCTAATGAATGTAATGCGTAGATGAGGACTAGTATAATGTAGAATAAGTGTAGAATGAATGGTGTATGACACACAATGTATGATGAAATGTAATGTGTAATTCCTAAGGTGTGGTGTGTGGGGTTCATTGTAATGGTAATCCCTCAACATTCAAGTGTGAACTGAAGCACAAGAGTGCGTCATCGGGTAATGAGCATATTGTGCTAATCTAAGTGTAGTATTTCTTAAGATGCATCATGTTTAGTGGTTTTTTGAGCAGTTTCCTAAAAGAGTGGCAAGGTGATATACACCACCACCAAGTTTATCTGTGACAATGTAGGGACCAAGCCAATTGGGCTTAAATTTTCCTTTAAGAGGTGCCTCAACATTTGTATTTTTTTGGTTTTCTTTCAAGACAAGGTCACTAATATTGAATTCTTGAGAGCAAGTCTTTCGATTATAGGTATGAGCAATGTGAGATTGATACATGCAAATATGTTTGAGTGTTTGGACATGATGCAAGTCCAACATTTCTATTTCATGTAATTTTTTTCACGATATTCATTGTCTTTAAGGATACCTTTTAGAGAGATTCACAAGGATGGTATCTCTAGTTCAAGTGGGATAAAAACCTTGGCACCATAAACTAATGAAAAATGGGTAGCATTAGTAGGTGTACGAACACTAGTGCGATAAGCCCATAATGCATAGAAGAGTTGGTTATGCCAATCGGTACTACTAGAGTCAACAGTCTTGTGTAAGATTTTAACAATAGTTTTGTTGGTGGCCTCAGCTTGGCCATTTCCCTGTGGATAATAAGGTGTAGAAAAGGATTGTTTGATTTTTAACTTAGCAAAAAAATTCTTAACATCTTTATTTTTGAACAAAGTTCCATTATCAATAATGATAGTAGAAGGTACACCAAAATGTGTGATAATGTGTGGTAAGAAAGTTACAAATCTTTATACCAAAGGTGGTCATTTATAGGGAGATACTTGAACTACTTAGTAAAGTATTCATAGAGCTGCAACGATAAAATTATGTTCGTCGAGATGATTCAGATTGATCATACCAATTAAATCTAGCCCCTAAAGGGATAAGGGCCAAGTTGGTGCAATGGGTTGAAGATCGTAAGTAGGTGCATGATGGAGATTTCCATGTTTTTACATTTTCATAGTGAGTAGAATAGTCAAGAAAATCTTGTTCCATTGTTGGCAAATAATACCCTTGGCATAAGAGTTTTTGCGAGATATCTTTACCAAAGAAATGGCCATCACATAAGCTATCATGAATATTTGAGATGGCAGTGGGAATATCTGTGAGCAAAATACAATGGAGAAGATGGCCATCAACAACACATTTGAATAGTTCAATCCCGATGATAACATAACGAGTAGCCTCACGATGTACTCATGGAGTTTCATGAGGTTGTAGGGTATCGGGGATAGTTTATTTATATAGATAATTATAAATAGGCATGAACCATTGGGTGGTGTCTTGACTACACATGATGGCATAGGATGTAATAGGCAATGCAGAGATAAAGGTATGATGTAAGTGTGTGATGATGAAAGTGGATTTTTCATCGGTGATGTCTTGTGGGATGAGGGATGTGACACTTGTCATAGAATCTACATGGTGATTATATTTATAATAGCATCGATTTGTGGAAGAAGTAAAATATTCTTAGGGAAATATTTATTTAGGTCATGAAAATCAATGTAACAATGAAAATGACCATCTGGTTTCATTACAGGGGACAATATTAGACCACCATTCAAGATAGTCGACAACGCAAATAAATCATGCATCTATTTTTTTTTTAATTTCTTCTTTGACTAAGAGGTTCACTTTAGGATTCATCTTATGGATTCTTTATTGGACAGGAGTTTGGCTTGTGGGTTAAGAAAAATGTTATGCATTACAACATAGGTATCAATACCTAGCATATCACTATAATCCCATGCAAGAATATCGAAGAAGTCATGAGGAACTTTCTTGATATCCTTTTGTTCAATAGGGGTAAGAGAGGAGATTATCAAGACCATGCGTAGATTTTCGACGTGCCCAAATTGTATTGTACTATATTGTTTCTTCATTAAGAAGGGTGTAATGGTCCTCAATATATGGATCGGTTAGAATAGTATACGAGGGATCAACATTTTCAGTGGGGATATCAGACTCTCCAAAGAAAACTATATCAACAGGTGGGGAAGGATGGTGTTGTTTATGGTGGAAAGAGGGGAGATGATCATAATCGCCCATATAATCAAGTAATGTATTATCAGCGAGCTAAAGTATCAAGGTTGTCCCAAAATATGGAGGCATTGTTACTAATAAGTTCTAGGTGCAACAAGGAAAGTGACATACCATGATATGTGGTATAAGTATCTAAAGGGGATGTGGAAGGAGGTTGGTACTCCAACCCAAACTTATGGGTCTCGTGAGGGGATATCCCAAAGCTCTATGAATTTATGCTCTTAGTGATTAGAGAATCCTAAACAATAGAAATATTCATACCCTAACCCATATTTAAATAGATCCATACTAACACTAGATGTAATAGGTAGATCAATAGTGTGTTCAACAGAGTTACAATACTCGAAAGGTGATGGGTCGAGGGCACATCGTAAATAGTTCCCTGATAATGAAATTTAAGTCATGCATGTAGTGTAGAAGGGACCGTGTGCATAGCATGAATCCAAGGTCTCCCAAGGAGAATATTGTAGTTAAGATCATTGGGCATGACATGACATGGAATATTAATTATACATGGGCCGATAGTGATGGGTAAATGAATAGTGCCTAAAACACACTTTGGGATATTATCAAAACCACAAATAGAGATAGACGAAGGAGCAAGAGACACTTCGACATGCCTATATGTTGAAGAAAAGTGATGTTACAGATGTTGAGGCTAGATCCATTTTTGACTAAGGAACGCTTGATGCCTACGTTGTTAATAAAAACTTGGATATACAAGGGAGGGTCATGTTCTAAAAATGCTTATGGCAGTAGATCATTAGATGTGAAAGTGATTTGATCCTCATTAAGGGATAGAGCCGAAATGAACTTATGATATACATATTCAGGTGATGTATGGGGAGGAATGTAATGGGTAGCTAAGTATTTCCTAAGGTCATTGAGGAAATCTAGATGATTTTGTAGATAAGTGTGAATAAATATGTTCATGGTGAATCAATTCTAAGATAAATAAGGAAATAAAGATGAATGAATAGGAAGCGAGATGAATGAAGGATCTGCTGGTAGGAAATATGTAGGGATAAAGAAGAAAAGAAATGGGTAGGAAAATATAGTCATAACGGCAAAACATAAATGTAAGCCTAAGAAGGTGCCATGAAAAAGATTCGGGTTCACCAATATGATTAACTAAACTTAACAAAAATGGGAGAAATATAATAAGAGTTAATCTAATCTAGGAGGACATAACATTGTAAATAAATGCACTAAATTAATATGAAGTCACTAAAATGATTAAAATGATTGAACTAGTAGAAATAAAACCATAATATGCAAGAGGAGGGTAAGGAATGAAATCAACTAATTGGGGATGGTTGTTGCAGAGTGTCAGTGCCGTCCTGATAGAAAAATACATAAGATAGAATGACTATGCATGGGTCCCGAAAAGAATGTATCTAGAAGATATGAGTAGACTGGAGCATCCAAGAGGGTACTGGGAGCACCCTGGGGTGCCCCGTATGGAAGAATAAGTTCCATGGTCTCTGAAAAATCTTCGAACTTGGTTCTTTCTAGGTTAGAAGATGTTATGTAACCTTTGTTGTCTATCGCACTAGATTTTCTAAACTACTCGAATGTGCCGAATATAACAAGATGAATTTGAAGACCTACAAGAGATAAGAGAAGTATAAAACCCTAAAAAAATAAAATATGCAAATGAATGGGTCATACTCGACCTCATTTGTCACAACAAAGGGGCTTACTAAACTAAGCATTACACTAAATTTCATACCCACATGTATTTATGGTGTGTGTGTGTGCATGTTGTTCCCTAGGTGTTCTTGTGTCACCACACTTTGTGAAGTAGTGAGAAATAACTAAATGTAGAAAATGTAATAGTATGTGTGCATGGAATAAAATATGATCCCTCTTCCTATGAAGTGTGTGTTGATGTAGATCTTCTAGCCTTGATGCATGGAAGTATAAGTGATTCAATGGATGTAACTCTAGATGGGGTGATTGTAGTAAGTGACTCTAGGACCCTAATTATGGTATCGTAAATTTATATTTATAGGGTTCTCTTGCTCTAATTTTGTAATTAATCTCAACATGGCCAACTAGGAAAAAGATAAGGATGAAAAATGGATAGAAATATCCCAAACAGAGGTGAGAAAGTAAAACAAGAATTTGGGCACCCCAAGAGGGATTAAGGCACCCTTGGATGCCCCAAGATAGGTTTGGGTGCCTCCGAGGTGTCCCAAGATAGGTCCGGGTGCCCTAATCTTGGCTAAAATGATGGGAAAGTATGTATGTAAAAATGTGAGGGAATGACAAAATAAAAAGTAAAAAAGATGGCCAAAAGGTGGGATTAATTAGTACTTTCTTCACTTAAGAAAATTTTAAATAGTAGTATGAAACCAGGTTAAATAATGCCTAAAGTGCATGATTTTGTGACTACAAATAACATGTAGTATCTGAACTAAATAGAAACTAAAATTGCAAAAATGAAAGGAAAGTGCAAATATGATCTAGATTGACACAAAATGAAATATACATGGTTGGGTTGTCTATGACCCAGTGTTTTAGAGGTCCAATTGACGGCGACGAGGCAGATGAATCAAAATAACAACAAAAATGTAGACCTTATAGTATTTGTATGTAGATCTCGAATATGATGAAGACTGTAGAAATGATGATAACATGAAAAGAAGATCTGAAACAAGAGAAATAGAAAGGATGCAATAAAATGGGGATCTAAGGAGATGGGATGGAAATATGGATTGGGTCGATGGTGGTTGGGATTAGTTGGTGGTGATCGAGGACTATTAGAGTGGATATGGGCTAACAGAGTGATAGAAAGGCTGATCTAGGAACTGTGGAAACAAAAATAAAATAACAGAAAACTATGGATTTGGATGGTAGAATAAGTGATGTAACAAGAGTAGGATCGATGATGACCGATAGGGTCGGTGGTGACTGGCTAATCTGGGTGTGATAGAAAGTGGATGGGCTAGATAGAAAACCTACACATTAAAGTGATAAAAGGGAAGGATGGGTTTGAATCTCTGATGGAAGTTGGACCTACAAAATGTTAGTAGTTGATAATAACAATAATGATAATGCAATAATGGAATAAACCAACACAAGGCAAATATGATCTCCCCAAAGTCTCCATAAATGATGCAAGCAAGCTCAAAGGGACTCCAAGAAGACTAAAAAACTGTAGAGAAGCTCAAGCACAAAGATAAGATCACAAGTCACACAAAAATTATGATTTTACATCCCTTTAAAAGGAGGGGTGTGGGTGGATTTATAGGGTTGACGGTGACCTAGGTGGGTCACTACCAACCATGGGGAACCATCCATTTGGGTAGTGGGAGGATGCCTAGCTCGAGGCATCAATCCCATTAGAAGTGGGATTAGGGTTTTAGGAGGATTAGGTGGGTTAGGGTTGCATAGGGAGATGAAATGGGTAGGTGAGGGATGAAATGGAGTAAATAAAGGCTAAGGGGAGCCTAGGGATGAACAACTAGGTAGTTTAGGGATGATAAACAACCTAGAGAGGAGAATTAGAGGTTGATTAGATAATGAGATGAGGATTAGGGGATAAATGATGAGGATTAGAAATAATTTAAGATGAATGGGATAATAGATGGGAAGGATGGGAATATTAATAAAACATGAATTAAAATGAAGGGTCTAGATAGGTGACCATGGTGAAAATAAGTGAACGTGGGGTGACAAGGGTAGTGATACCAAATTTTGGTGTCTATAACAATAATATAATTAAATATTTAATACTTGGGACATTTTCTTCTTTTTATTCCACCAACTACCATTAATTTCTGAATATAATTATGTCAAAGTGAAGGGATCGAAGAGACCTTTCCAATGATATAAATTATGCAAGATTTAGATTAGGGGATCAAAAGATATGGCCTTCTAAAGTTTTGCATGTCGGGATGAACATGAGAATGACACATGGCAGCCATTGATTAGCCTTGGAGATTGTCTCTTCCTATGTGTTCTTTGATTTTATTTCACCACATGTCAATATTTGGATAACTTCGAGGTTAGGATTTTCTCACGTTTTTTTGCTTTGTATTTTGACTAACCTTTCCTTTTTTGGACTCGACACTTTTACTAATTCCTGTTCATTCCGAGGCTTGAGATATTCTCAAGTCTATTGGTCTAAAGTGTGACGAAATGATGCCATGTGTCTACCCCGATACCTTTTATGTGTGTTATGCTTATTGTGAAGTGTGAGCCAATGATAAATTTTCATGCACCTTCGTAGTGTTAGACCATTCTTTATCCATCACAAAGTATGAGACAATAGGAAAGCTTCATACTAACTTTGTAATTCACCTCGACATCCCCTTGATTGACAACCGTGAAACATGAGACAATAGAAATTCTCCATGCTCCTCAAAATGTCAATATTTTCTTTAACCTCTTCTACTCTCTATGAACTATCAACCAATGAAGAAGGCCCATGTTACTTTGCAATGTTAGACCTTTGATAATCCATACTAACAATTGTGAAATGTGAGCCAATGAGAATGATCCATGCTCTTTGTAATGTTAGACTTTCTTTCTTTCGTGCATGTTTTTCATTGATTGCGGGGCTACTCCTTTACATAGCAACTTTTAACTTGTACTTAGACATGATGTCCTTATAAAACTCGAGATCATTCCATGGACTTGAATTCCACAAAAGTCTAATTGCTCACCTCATGTCGAAATGATGACGCATGTCTACCTTTTAGCTTTTGAAGTTCTCCCTTGACTTTGTCTAACTTTGTTTGCCCCATCGTGGGCCCAAAACTATATTGTCTTTGATTTGTTTCGTAGACTTGAATTCCGTGAAACCCGAATGGCTTAAAGAGACCTGGAATCCAACCACGTAGCTCTTCGCATTGCAAGAATTTGAACTTCTTGGTAGTGTAAAATTTTAACGGTCATTTCAATGTCGAGTCTTTGTTAAAATGGCTAAGTCCATTTTAATGAGTCATTTGATCTTGCATCTTTATATTTCATGGTCGAGTTGCATGCTTTTGGGCCTTCAGAGCTTCAGATTTATAGATAAAATGAATCATTCAGTGTTGATTGTAGGTTCTTCATGAAATATTTAGATGTATCTTGATCACCCGCAACTTTGAAAATTCTATACTTTGATCAACAGGTCTATTAACAAGTTCTGTTGAATCCTTTCTCTTTATTTTGACAAGGCACAAAATTTATCACAAATAGATAATTCTCTTATACTCAGACTAATCTTTGAAGTATGGGGAAGAATATGAAGCACATAGAACAATTACATTTACAGAAAGTCTATGAAAAAGATCAACTCGATCCACGGCACTGGATTGAGCACCATCACCTAGTTTGCCATTTCGAGTTTTTTCAACTCTAGTGTATTCCCTATATATAGGTAAATGTATAGGATTTTCTCATGGTGCATTTTACCACTATAAATCATTCTCCAAATGTAATTTTATAGCCACTTGGGATAAATTAGACATTTTGTAAACTAGTAGCAAAATTAGATAATGTTGTCATGGACCCATATTAAGTTAAATATCTAGAAGAAAAACATGTAGGAACTAACATATGATGTCATGAATCCCAATTTAGTTGTCTATTTTGATAAAATTTAATTTGGAAGATGCGATGTTATTTCTCTCTCCTCTATCTACCCCTCTATAGTTTTGATAATGTAATTAAAATGAAAATGCATCTTTTACCTCTCCTGTTATGTAAAGTGTTTATTTATAAATGGAAAATTAGTAATCATGCATTTTTCTAGATTGTAGGAGAATTCCATGCCAATGATTATCACTCACCTATGCTCGATGGTTATTACAGTTGAATGTAGTAGGACAAGTAAGATAAATGAAGGAAATTGACTTATAGTTTTATTTAAATTGTAAAATGTATAAAAATATGTGATATATTTTATTTTTGGATAAGTTTAATCATTTACAATTTTGGAAGGATAAAATGAAAAGAAATTAAGAGCTACGTATTCCATGTGTACATGAAGATTGTATGTAGTTGTAATTGAATTTTTTCAAAGTGATAACGAGTTATTAAAAAAATCATTACCATACTAATTGTAGTTTTTCCATCTTAACACTTAAATTATTGGCTGAAAATTGTCGTGCCTTGCCCACCTAAATGAAATGAGTATATAACCTCTTATCATACCTTCACTCCTAATTGAATCTTGTTAAGTACAAAAAAACTTATTATGTTAACAAGAGTTTTAAACCTATTACAATTTGTTTCCTTATTTAGACCGGACAAGTCTTGCAAGATTATTTCCATAACTAAGGTACATTTTTGCAAGGACATGACTACAGTACATGTATCCTATCACTTGAGTGGGAGTATGATTGTTAATCCTAGATGTCAAAGTTCTAGTTCCCCCCTTGAAAAAACTATTCCCCATGTGTGTATATTCCTTAATACTCTTGTGAGTATTGGACAAATTCATGTGAATATATGTGGGGTGTTTCACTCTCAATTGATCTCATTAAATAATTTAAACAACACAATTGAAATTGTTATCCAAAATAAGCCCCTTGCTTATTTTTGGCTAACTCCCTTCATTCCTTCCTTCCTTGTGTCTCAAAATTTTTTCACTTTTCAGCACTCAAAATTTTTGGAAATAGCTTCATCGATAGAGAATTTTCTCACCTTTTCGAGAGAGGTAAAGTTTTCCTTCTAACTCCTTGTATTTTGCAAGTTATGGCTTGACAGAGTTTTTGGGGGAAATTTTCCTAGGAAGGTCTCATGGACCAATCAAAACATGCCATGTGGTGGTGGAATGGCGAGGTGGTGGAGGAAAGTTAGAAAATTTCACTAAGTAGCGAGGGTGAAAAGGAAATATTTTTCCTGCGGGCCCATAAAGGAAAACTGATTTAAGGCTCGTAGTGAATCAAAGTGAGACACGTTTCCATGAGGCCGGTGAGAATTAGAGTGATGGAGTGAATTTTGGCTTTACGCCAAAATTGCAAAAGAGAAAAAAGTAAAAAATTGGCCCGCAGGTCCACCAAGGAGGAAAAGAAAAATTTTGCCTCACCCGCCCAAGCGAATCGGGATGTGACACGTGGCACCGAAGTGGCGGGCGCAGAGGAATTTAATGATTTTCTAAAGTATTTCCAAAGGATGAAAAGGAAAATTTTCCCCATAGGCCAAAAGAGAATGAAATCTATTTAAGGCCCACGTTGAATTGGAGGATGACATGTGGCATCGCACCAAAGGGGTGGCGAAGGAATTTTGGAAAATTTTCCGAGAGATTGAAAAGGTGTAAAATGGCTATTTGAATCCACACACCAATGGGAACATGCCACATGGCATCGAAGCGGTGGAAGGCGGAGATTTTGGGGAAATTTTCCCAAATTCATAATAGGGGAAAAATTTTGGGTTTCGGCCCACCGACCCAATTTTTGCCCTAAATATTCAAAGGGGCATATCTTTTGATCTAGAGCTTAGTTTTTCTCAATTTTGGTGTCATTGGAAAGCTATTGAAGTCCTCTACACGATGGAATCTTCAATTTTTTTGGTGGAGTTTAGTGAGAGAAAAATGAGAAAACACCTCTAGCATGGGAAAAAGAGCAGAACTGACATCCAACCACCATTTTTAATGTAGTATGGCTTCCATTCTTCTCCAACATGGTTGAAAATCTTGGGAAATGAACTTTTAAGGGTACACATGCCTTCTTAATGGATTTGTTTGATGGTTGAATGTTTCCTTTCATTTTTCCCATGTTTCTCCTTCCTCACTCAAATTTTCATTGTTAAAAGCTAGATTTGGCTCATTTGTAAAGGGTTGGGCATTTTTATGAACTACGAGACTCCTTCTTCACTCTAGCAAGTGAATTTTTGGAATATCGAGACCTCTTTTAGGACTACAACATGTTTTCTACCTCTTTTCTTGTAATGCATTGTATTTAAAAATGGAAATGACAATGCAATCTCTGTGAATGATTTTTCAATCCTTTCTTCTATTGATTTGCTTCATTCTCATCCTTCACTACATCTTAGCAATCTATGCATGATTTCATTGCATATTTATAATCTATGTCAATTGCAGAAGTGGATGTTCACCACTCCTTTGGTGTAATACCTTGTTAGTTTTAGTTTTATCTTTTCCTTCTATCCTTGTCTCCTTGGCAGAATTAGAGTAGGATTTTGAGTTTAAACCTCTGTAATTTTCAAGCATACATCTGACTAGAGGAGTAGAGGAACCAGCCTTCAATCTGGAGACCTTTCCCATTTTTGCAAGTCCCACACTTGGGGAAAAGATTCAATGTCGTGCAATCACACTGGATTACCATTATCAAACTAGAAATATGAGAAAACATCCAGGGGTGCTGTTGATTTGCACTAACAGTTTTGGCACACCGGTGGGACCTTAGAGGTCTTCATCTTCATTGCAACAAAGTTGATGTGCTTTTTTGTAATTTCTTTCTTAAAAGAGCCCCGATCTCGCACATCCGACGACTCCAAAGAGTTTAAATCAACTTGTTTCAGTAGTCCAAGTCTAAATATTCATGAGAAGGATCCACACAAGGTCAAGAGTAAGAGAAGAAGTATTTTTTAGTATCTAAAGTTATCCATAGGAAGAAGAGAGAGAGGAAGAAGAATTCAAAGGTCTCCATCTCCACCAAACAGAACTCTATCAACTCCTCCACCTATTAGACCTTTCACCCAATCAACAAGGGTTCTTAGGCCAATCAGAATGGCACAACACAACCCTTATGTCAACTTCACCTCAGCGGCAAAGAGCCCACTTGCTCTCAATACACAAAATCCGAGCCCATTGTAGCATTGAAGAACATTCCATACTTTACTGGAGAAAATTAAACCACTCCTGGTGATCATGTCAAAGATATTGCTAATGTTTGTGCAATCCATGAGATTGTTGAGATGCAGATTGCTATCAAATTATTGGCATCTTCATTCAAAGGGAAAGCCTTGCAATGGTTCAAGAGCCTTGGGGTAGGCTCTATCCAAAATTGGAACTAGTTGTACATAGATCTCCATGAGCAGTTTGGAGAAAAGGGAGATAATTTGTCTCTTTTGGAACAACCGACAACTATCAAATGAGTAGCTAAATGAATTCAATTTCAGATTTCAAAGGACCTAGGATAGAATTCTAGTGGTAGTAAGGCCAAAAGTCTGAAGGTGCTTTCTTATACTATCTCAAACTTTAAATTCTGATATTTGTATGTTAATTCAATCCATGGGATGTGTAAATATACCAGTAGCTTATAAAGCATTACCATTAGGGTTGAGAATTTTTAATTCAAGTGGTAAACTAGCTCTTAGGCCTCCCATGCCCTTGTATCCAAACTTAGAAATCTCAAGCACTAGTCAAACACCTACTTTAGCTCCTATTACCATTCTTAGAAATCAAATTTCAAATGAAACTTCTACTTCATCCTCTATTGCCTCAAACGAACTTCAAGAAGTCACGAAACAATTACAAAATTTAGGCAATGAGCTAGTTACACTCAAGAGGTAGAAAGCCCAAAGTTTTAGACCTTCTTACCAATCTCAAACTCAGCCTAATAGGCAACCATATCATCCTAATAGGCCACCCAATCTAGCTATAAATCAAAATCAAGTAAGGCCTCCACAAGAGACCATTTCAGCCCTATAACCCCAATGTTGCATCTACCTCTAAAGCCTTAGTGCCAGTGCAAAATAATATAGCTCAAGAGTATGATTGGTGTTTCCCATGCAATGAACCTCAAAACTATTCCATGTGTTTCAATGGTGCTTTGAACCAAGCCTTGATGGTGAAAACAAGCTGGGGTAGAGAGTGAGGTGAGTCAAGAAACAAACTAGCAACAAGGAAAATATCAAAGAAGATACAACTCGAATGTAACAATAAATAACACAAGGTCAAAGAAGAGGAATATTGGTGAAGGGCAGCCATTAACTCTAGGTGACACACAACCTTCCGTCACTCCACAAGGTGTTGGAAAACAAAATGTAGTTCCAAATGTGTAAGGACATCCCAAGCCACCTTTTGGAACAGCTCAAATTCTAGCTTTTATAGCCCATGTGGAAGAAAGGAATGTGCAGGCTAAGGGACAACAAAGAGATGTTTCATCCCCATTTAGCATCATTGAGAAAATGAAGAAGACAAATGTGAATATATCTATGTGGGAATCACTATCCATCCCAGGCCAAAGGGATCTACTACAAGCTGCCATGAAGAATTGGTCAACTTCAAATCAGCAAGCTCATAATCAAGAGAAGGTACTCACAAATGTTGAGCAGCTTGGAGGACAACAAGGTAAAGTTTTGAAGCCCCCTCCATTCTATGTTTCATTGATCATTGGGGATAAACTAGTACACAATTACATGATTGATTTTGGGGCAAGTAGTTCTATAATTCCCAAGAAAATAGCTGATCAGTTGTGCCTCCAATATGAAGTCATATCCAAAGGGGTAGTGCAATTGGATGGGACAATAGTAACAACAGTAGGGGTAATTAAAGATTTGAGCCTTACTTTGCATGCATGCCCCAATGTAACTATGTTACAAGATGTGTCGATGATAGATTTACCACCACTTTTTACCCTATGTTTGTCAAGGATTTCACAAATAGAATTAGAGGCTATTTATTTGTTGATTGGTCACACATGTTATTTAGAACAAGATATGGAACTAAGGCCACAATCAGTCTGAACCTATTGCAAACTTTCACAGTGGCTAACTCTTTTCATCCTTCCTTCTCTTGTGCCTCGACATAATATTTTGCTTTTCAGGCACTCAAAACCTTCTACGGAAATGAAACCATTAGATAGAGCTCTCTCTCTCACTTTCCGAGAAAGGTAAATTTTTCCTCCTAACTCCATGTATTTTTGAAGTTATGGCTTGGCGGAGTTTTGTGGGAAATTTTCCCCTTCAAGGTCCTGCAGCCAATGAGATGCCGCCACGTGTCCAGGGAGGTGGCGGGGGTCGGAAGAGAACTTGGTTTTTTACCAAGTGTTTTAGCAAAGTTTTCAAGAGGAAATATTTTCCCCATTAGCCCGCCAACGAATCAGGTAATGCCACGTGTCACTGGGGAGAAATTTGAAAAAATTGGCTAAGTGTTGCGCATGGAAAGTTTTGGAAGGAAAGCCCGTGCCCAATGATACGATGACCACGTGTCCTATGGAGCCGAACAGGTGGGGGGGAGGAAGGAGGAAAGTTTTTTTCCCAAAGTGTTTGCGCAAAGTGAAAAGTGAAAATTTTTGAAAGGGCCCACAACCAATTATATCTCACCACGTGTCCTAGAGTGGCGGAGCAAGGGGAGAATTTGGGAAATTTTCCCAAGGAGAAAATAAAGGAAAATTCAGAGGGAAAGCCCGCCCCCTTATTGCGAGCCAATAGAATCTCGCCATGTGTCAAAGGAAAGCCCGCAAAAAACAAAAACTCTCGAAGGTCAATCTCGCAAGGAAATTTTGGAAGGTCAAACCCACATCCAATGGGGTTTTGACATGTGTCCAGGTGAAAATATCAAAGCGACCCGTGGAAAAAATTAAGAAGAGATAGGCCCGTGCCCAATCAGCGCATGCCACGTGTCCCAAACTCATCGGCCCACGGGGAAATTTTGGAAAATTTCACAAAGGAAAAACTAAAGGAAAATGGAGCAGGATGGGCCCATGACCAATAAAAGCATGCCACATGGCACCTGAACCGTGGAGCATGGGGAAATTTTGGAAAATTTTCCCAAATGCAAAAAAGGGTAAAAATTCAAAAAAATTCCCCCGATGACCCGATTTGGCCCTGTTTTGCCCTAAAATTTCAAATGGCCATAACTTTCGATCCAGAGCTCAATTTTTCACGTTCTTTATATCAATGGAAAGCTGGTGAAATTATCTACAAGATTCTAGGGTCAATTTTGAATTTTGATGGAGTTTGGAGAGAGAAAATTGAAAAATGTCTCTGGCACGTGGTCATGGAAAAATGACGTTTCAACCACCGTTTTTAATGAAGAATGGCTCGCATTCTCTCCCAACGATGGTTAAAAATGTCAGGAATGGGTCTGTAAGGATGCCCATGCTGTTTTGAATGTGTTTTGGTCAATGGTTGAACTCCTCCCATGTTTTCCCGTTTCTCTCTCCTGGGCTCGTCCCTTGCACTAAAAAAGCCAGTTTTGGCTCATTTTCAAAGGGTTGAACATTTTTGTGTATTGCAGGTCCCCTTTCTCACCTTGAAAGTGATTTTGGTGGAATAACAAACCTTTTCTAAGAACTACAACTTTATTTTGCCTCTCAGGTGTTGTAATGCAAGTGATTTTGATGTTAAAATAACAATACAGGCCCTGTGATTAGTTTTTATCCTCTGCTGGTGTTGTTTGACTAATTTATGATTCTTCATTACAGTTATCAGTTTGTGCATGAGGTTCTTTGTTGCATTTTATGAACTATGTCAATCTGCAGTAGTGAAAATGCTCACCACTCCTTTGGTGCATCACCTATTAGCATTAGTTTTAGCTTTTTTTTTTGCATTCTCTATCTCTGTCTCCTTTGGAATTTAGAGTAGAAATTAGGAATACAAACCTCTGCAATTGTGCAAGTGATATATCTGATCAGAGGAGTTGAGGAACCAGCCTCTAAACTAGAGATTCCTCTTCCATTTTACAAGTCCCACACTTGGGGAGAGGATTCAATGTTGTGCAATCACACTGGATGCATAGGATGATCAAACTAGAAATCTGATCAACATCCGAGTCTTTCTGCTTTGCAACAACAGTTTTGGCACACCCGGTGGGACATAGAAGTCTTCATCTTCATTGCAAAAAAATTGATGTGCATTTGTTGCAAGATTCTTGCTTAAAAGAGCCCTAAATTACACATCTGGTGACTCCAAGGAAGAAGAATCAGCTGGTTTTAGCAGTGCAGGCCTGAAAACTCATGAGAAGAATCACCACAAGGTCAAGAGTTGGAGAAGAAGAGGTGTTGTTTGAGTATCTGCAGTTATCTCCAAGAAGAAGGAAAAGAGGGAGGAGAATTCAAAGGTCTCCATCTCCACCAAACAGAACTCTTTCCACTCCTCCACCTGGTAGGCCTTTCATTCAATCAACCAGGGTTCTAAGGCCCATCAGAATGGCACAAAACAACCCCTATGTCAATTTCACTAGCAGCAGCCCACTTGCTCTCAATGCACAAAATCCAATTCCAGTTGCAGCATTAAAAAACATCCCATACTTTACTGGAGAAAATCAGACCACTCCTAGTGATCATGTCAAGGATATTGCTAACATTTGTGCAATCCATGAGATCAATGAGATGCAAGTTGTTGTCAAATTGTTGGCATCTTCATTCAAAGGGAAAGCTTTGCAATGGTTCAGGAGTCTTGCCTCAGGTTCTATTCAAAATTGGAACCAGCTATGTATAGCCCTCCATGAGCAGTTTGGAGAAAAGGAGACAACTTGTCCCTTTTGGAGCAGTTGACAACCATCAAGAGAGCTCCCAATGAGTAGCTGACTGATTTTAACTTTCAGATTTCAAAGGACTTGGGAGAGAATTCCAGTGGCAGTCAGGCCAACAATAGAAGGTGCTTTCCTTTATTACCTTAAAGCTTTAAATTCTGATATTTCTATGTTAATTCAATCCATGGGAGGCACAACTATCCCCATTGCTTATAGCATTGCCATTAGAGCTGAAAATTGTTTGATTCAAGCTAGCAAGCTAGCTCCTAGACCTCCAATGCCATTGTTTCCAAGTTTAGAGAGCCCAAATACTAATCAAACACCTAATTTAGCTCCTATTCCCACTCCTAGAAATCAGAATTCAAATGAAGCTTCTACTTCATCTTCTAGTGCCTCAAATGAGCTTCAAGAAGTCATGAAGCAGCTGCAAAATCTAGGCAATGAGCTGGTTACACTCAAGAGGCAGCAAGCCCAAGGTTTTAGACCTTCTTTCCAGCCCCAAGCTCAGCCTAACAGGCAACCATATCAACCCCAAAGACCACCCAATCCAACTACAAATCTAAATCAAGCAAGGCCTCCTGCCAATAGACCATTTCAGCCCTATAATCCCAATGCTACATCTGCATCTAAAGCATTAGTGCCAGTACAAAAAAACAATATAGCTCAAGAGTATGATTGGTGTTTCCCATGTAATGAACCTCATAACCAATCCATGTGCTTCAATGGTGCCTTGAATCAAGCATTAATGGTGACAACAGCTGGTGTAGAGGTTGAAGGTAGTCAAGGAAATAACCAACAACAAGAAACATTCCAGCAGCAGATCAGCTCCAAATGATACCACACTTGTAAACTGGTAGGCAGAAGATTTTTGTGGCATGAATCAAATGGTTTCCCAAAGTGTTGCAGCCAACACAAGGTCAAAGAGGAGAAATTTGGGTGAAGAACAACCATTAGCTCCAGGAAATCCACAACCTTCTATCACTCCACAAAATATTGGCAAACAAAATCCAGCTCCAAATACACAAGGACTGCCTAAAACAGTTCCTAGGCCAATTCAAATGCCAGTTACTACTACCCATGTGCAAGGAGTTAATGTGCAGGCCAAGGGACAAAAAGATGCTTCATCTCCATTCAATATCATTGATCAGATGAAGAAGACAAATGTAAACATATCAATGTGGGAATCACTCTCTATCCCAGGACAAAGAGATTTTCTACAAGCTGCCATGAAGGACTGGTCAACCTCAAATCAGCAAGTCCAAATGCAAGAGAAGGTGCTCACAAATGCTGCCCAACCTGAGGGGAATCATGGAGGACAGCAAGGTAAAATGTTGAAACCCCCTCCATTCTATGTTTCATTGATCATTGGAAATCAATTAGTACATAATTGCATGATTGATTCCGGAGCAAGTAGTTCAGTAATGCCCAAGAAAATAGCTGATCAGTTGGGAATTCAGTATGAAACCATATCCAAAGGGGTAGTGCAATTGGATGGGACAGTAGTAACAACAGTTGGAGTGATAAAAAACTTGAGTCTTACTTGCATGCACTGCCCAATGTTGTTGTTTTGCAAGATGTCTCAGTGATAGACCTTCCTCCACTTTTTGCCCTATGTTTGTCAAGGGATTTCACAGCCAAGATTGGAGGTTACTTATCTATTGATTGGTCACACATGTTGTTTAGAACAAGATATGGAACCAAGGCCACAATCAGATCTGAGCCTATTGCAAACTTTCACATTGAGCCTTACACTCCAAGTCAGATAAATACCAATTGTTCAACGTTTGATCAAGAAGATCACCCAAGCACTGATGAAGCTGACACCAAGGTTGGAAGTATCCCAGATCTAACTCTTGATGAATGGGAAAACAAAGTGCATGCTTTTGATCCTTATCAAGAAATAGAAGAATATGAGCTAGGAGTCTATTGCATACATGAAGAAAATCAGCCTATTCCTAGCATCACCAAGCCGGACCACAAGGATGACAATGAGGTATGGCAGTTTTTTTTTATGGATCAAGGAGTAGACAAGGTGCGGGGGGAGCCATGCTGGTTTCACCTCAAGGAGTTAAGTATTATTCAGCTTTTAGATTTCAGTTTGCATGCTCTAATAACACTGTTGAATATGAAGCTTTGGTGCAAGGACTGCATTGGTCAATCAAGAGAGGAATAAAGAACTTTGCAGTCTTTGGTGATAGTGAGTTGATTGTCAACCAAGTGAAGGGGCAGCATGCTGTCAAGAATGATCTACTCAAATGCTACAAGAATAGGGTGTGGGACCTCATTGAGGATTTTGAGGGTTTTAGCATAAAATCCATTCCTAGAAAAGAGAACCAAGCTGCTGACAGGCTTGCAGCAGTTGGGGCAGCCTTTGACGTTGTTGAAAGCATTCAAAAAGACAAGGTACAGCCAAACATCCATGTGATTGTGAGGCCTTCAGTGCCAAACAACAATGTAAGTTGGCAAGTGTTTGAAAATGATCAACAAATCATCCATTTCTTGCAAGAAGAGGCTGAGTTCTCAGCTAAAAATCAGGAAAAGTTGGAGCAACAGTATGGTGACCAAGTGGTGCAGCTGAGAACCAACAAGCTACCAAAGGGACTTATTACTTTGGAGTCCATTTTCAATCCTAATGATCAGTTTAGGAAAGGAAAAAAACATCCAAGTCAAGGGAGAAGATTCAGTGTCCATCTCAGTAGAAAGAGGCAAATCACTCCAAATCGGCAAGATGACAACTGAGCAAGAAAGGTATGAGTTCATACAGCTTTGTCAAGAATTCCCTGATGTGTTTTCTTGGAGCTATGAAGATTTGAAAGGTTTCAATCCCGAGTTAGCTCAACATACCATTGAATTGGATCCAAGTACTAAACCCATCAGACAAAAACAAAGGCCAGTCAATCCACACATGGAGCCCCTCATGAGAAAAGAATTGAACAAGTTGATAGAATCAAGAATCATATTCCCTATCAAGCATTCTAGTTGGGTTGCCAACTTGGTTCCAGTTAGAAAGAAGAGTGGGGAAATCAGATTGTGTGTTGACTTCAGAGATTTGAATAGAGCATCTCTCAAGGACCATTATCCACTTCCTTCCATGGAGCAGATTTTACAAGTTGTGGCTGGCTCCGAAAGGTTTTCATTACTTGATGGCTATTCAGGGTATAATCAGATTATGGTGAAGGAAGAAGATCAGTTCAAGACAGCCTTCACAACTAAATGGGAACTTATGCATACAGGAAAATGCCATTTGGGCTGTCCAACACTGGGAGCTACTTTCCAAAGAGCAATGGACATGGCGTTCAAAGGTTTGATTAACAACATAGTGCTGATATATCTTGATGATATCACTATTTTTTCAAAAAATGCAGCAGACCACCTCTTTCATTTGAGACAAGTGTTCCAAAGGTGCAGAAGATTTGGAGTCTCCTTGAATCCTAAAAAGTGTGTTTTTCTAGCTCATGAAGGAAATCTCCTTGGCCACATTGTCTCTAAGGAAGGATTAGCAATTGATCCAAAAAGAGTTGAAGCCATAAAATCACTACCATTGCCAAGCCACAAGAAGGCCCTTCAAAGTTTCTTGGGGAGAATAAATTTTGTTCGGAGGTTTGTCCCAAATTTTGCAGCCCTAGTCAAGCCTATCACCAAGATGTTAAAGAAAAGCATGGCTTTCAAATGGATAGCAGAGAGGGGAAAAGTTTTGAAGCAATCAAAGAAGCCATCTCTCAAGCCCCAACTCTCATCAACCCAGATTTCTCCAAGGATTTCATCCTCTATGCATTTGGGGGTGATGATACTATTTCTACAATTTTGGTACAACAAAACAAAGACAATGATGAGCAGCCAATTGCTTTCTTCAGCCAAAGCCTAGAGGACTATGAGGTGAGATATTCTTTCATTGAGAAGCATGTTCTTGTAGTAATCAGAAGCTTGAAGAAATTCAAGCATTTAGTTTCAAACAATAAGATCCAATTGTTGGTTTCTCATGCGGGAGTTAAGGACTTCCTCCTCAACAAAGACTTGAATGAAAAGAGAGCAGGTTGGATTACTCGTGTCATGGAGTATGACATTGAGATCAAAGTTACCAAGTTGGTAAGAGGAAAAGGATTGTGTGAGCAGCTGATTTTGAGCAAACAAAAGGAAGCATGCAATGAGAAGGAAGTTGTTTTGGCATTGCAAGACAGCCATGAGCAAGGAAGCACTCAAGAAGAAAATAATGGTGTCCCCACTCCTTGCTGGACCCAAGGTATAATGCACTTCCTAAGCACAGGCCTATGCCCTCCAGAGATGAACAAGACCCAAAGAAGACACTTCAGATTGCAGGCTGTCCCATATGCCCTTGTTGATGGTGTTTTGTTCAAAAGAGATGTGAATGGAGTACTAGCTTTGAGATGCATTGGTACAAATCAGATTCATAGGGTGTTGGAAGAGTTCCATGGTGGACCAGCTGGTGGTCATTTTGCACCAAGAGTGACAGCTCTAAAGATCATGAGGGCTGGCTATTATTGGCCCAAGATTTTCAGTGATTGCTATGCATGGATCAAGAGGTGCAAGAATTGTGCATTCTTCACAGGTAAAGAGAGACTAGCTGCCCTTCCATTGCATCCAATTTCAGTTGACCAGCCATTCATGCAATGGGGTTTAGACTTCATTGGAGTCATTAATCCCAATTCAAGCCAAGGGCACAAGTGGATTTTAACAGCCACAGATTACTTCACTAAGTGGACTGAAGCAGACTCAAAGAGGCAAATGAATCTAGTATCCTAGACTTCTATGAGGGAATAACAACCAAGTTTGGCATACCAGCTACAATAATATCAGATAATGCATTGGCATTCATTGGGTCCAAGGTGACTGAATGGGCTGTCAAGAATGGGATCTACTAAGTACTTCATCAAACTATTACCCTCAGGGTAATGGCCAGGCTGAGTCTACAAACAAGAACTTGTTGAGGATCATTAGGAGGACTCTTGATGAAAATCAGAGGTCTTGGCATACTAAATTGAAATCAGCTTTATGGGCTGATAGGATAACTCCCAAGAGATCTACAGGTAACTCTCCATTCAAGCTTGTTTATGGGAGAGAGGCAGTTTTTCCCATGACACTTGAGTTGCCAACATTGGAACTCATGAAACAATTGGAGTTGTTGGAGTTTGAGCCCATGGAGGTTAGATATGCAGAATTGATGGAGCTCCAAGAAATCAGAAATCAAGCATCCCAAGCAATGGAGAAGGATCAAGCTTTGATAAAGAAGACCTTTGATAGAAAGGCCAAGAATAGATCCTTCCAAGTTGGAGATCTAGTGTTAAAATGGGATGCAGATAGAGAAAAAACGGGAAAGCATTCAAAATTTGATGCCATTTGGAGTGGCCCATACATGGTCACAAAGTGTAAGGACAACAATGCCTTCCAATTGTCTTCATTGGATGGCGAAGAACTACAGATTCCAGTCAATGGAATCCATCTAAAGCATTTTACTAAAGGGAAATTCTCCACCTTGTAAATATTAGCTTAGGTTTTCATTCCTCCAAGTGCTTGTGCACATTGTTTTGTTGTAGGTTAGTTTTTCTTTCCCTAAGTGCTTTGGCACAAGCTTGTTGTTCTGGGAGATGTGTTTGCAGGCCTTGCTCCATCAGATGATATTCCATCTTCCTCCTTGCAGTGTTCTAGTCAGTTGGGGTATCAAACAGAGAGAAATTAGATGACTCCATGCCCAATGGATTGCTTCAGAACAATGGTAACTTCATCCAGCAGGTAGATGACCCCTCTGAGTCACCAAAATTGTTATCCAAAATGTGCCCCCTACTCATTTTGTGGCTAACTCCTTTCATCCTTCCTTCTCTTGTGCCTCAGACATAATATTTTGCTTTTCAGGCACTCAAAACCTTCTAGAAATGAAACCATTGGATAGAGCTCTCTCTCATCTTTCCAGAAAGGTAAAGTTTTCCTCCTAACTCCATGTATTTTTGAAGTTATGGCTCGGTGGAGTTTTTGTGGGAAATTTTCCCTTGAAGGCCGCAGCCAATGAGATGCTTGCCACGTGTCCAGGGAGGTGGCGGGGGTCGGAAGAGAACTTGGTTTTTTACCAAGTGTTTTGGCAAAGTTTTCAAGAGGAAATATTTTCCCCATCGGCCCGCCGATGAATCAGGTAATGCCACGTGTCACTGGAGAGAAATTTGAAAAAATTGGCTAAGTGTTGCACATGGAAAGTTTTGGAAGGAAATCCCGTGCCCAATGATACGACGCCACGTGTCCTATGGAGCTGAACCTGCGGGGCGTGGGAGGAAGTCAAGATTTTTTCCCAAAGTGTTTGCGCAAGAGTGAAAATGCTTGCGAAGGGCCCGTAACCAATTATATCTCACCACGTGTCCTGGAATGGCGGAGCAAGGGGAGAATTTGGGAAATTTTCCCAAGGAGAAAATAAAGGAAAATTCAAAAGGGAAAGCCCGCCCCCTTATTGCGAGCCAATAGAATCTCACCACATGTCAGCTAACGGCAAAAACTTAGGTCAAGCCCAGGAAAATTTTGGAAGGTCAAACCCACATCCAATGGGGTTTTGACACACATTCCAGTGAAAAAAATCAAAGTGACCCGTGGAAAATTAAGAAGAGAGACAGGCCCGCGCCCAATCAGCGCGTGCCACGTGTCCCAAGCTCATCGGCCCCGGGGAAATTTTGGAAAATTTTCACAAAGGCAAAACTAAAGGAAAATGGAGCAGAGATGGGCCCGCGACCAATAAAAGCATGCCACATGGCACCTGAACCCGTGGAGTGTGGGGAAATTTTGGAAAATTTTCCCAAATGCAAAAAAGGGTAAAAATTCAAAAAAATTTCCCCGACCCGATTTGGCCTGTTTTGCCCTAAAATTTCAAATGGCCATAACTTTCGATCCAGAGCTTAGTTTTTCATGTTCTTTATATCAATGGAAAGCTAGTGAAATTATCTACAAGATTCCAGGTCAATTTTGCATTTTGATGGATTTTGGAGAGATAAAATTGAAAAATGTCTCTGGCACGTGGTCATGGATAGAAATGACGTTTCAACCACCGTTTTTAATGAAGAATGGCTCGCATTCTCTCCCAGCATGGTTAAAAATGTCAGGGAATGGGTCTGTAAGGATTCCCATGCTGTTTTGAATGTGTTTTGGTCAATGGTTGAATCTCTCCCATGTTTTCCCATGTTTCTCTCTCCTGGGCTCGTCCCTTGCACTATAAAAGCCAGATTTGGCTCATTTTCAAAGGGTTGAACATTTTTGTGTATTACAGGTCCCCTTTCTCACCTTGAAAGTGATTTTGGTGGAATAACAGACCTTTTCTAAGAACTACAACTTTATTTTTCCTCTCAGGTGTTGTAATGCAAGTGATTTTGATGTTAAAATAACAATACAGGCCCTGTGATTAGTTTTATCCTCTGCTGGTGTTGTTTGACTAATTTCTGATTCTTCATTACATTTATCAGTTTGTGCATGAGGTTTTGTTGCATTTTATGAACTATGTCAATCTGCAGTAGTGAGAAATGCTCACCACTCCTTTGGTGCATCACCTATTAGCATTAGTTTTAGCTCTTTTTGCATTCTCTATCTCTGTCTCCTTTGGAATTTAGAGTAGAAATTAGGAATACAAACCTCTGCAATTGTGTAAGTGATATATCTGATCAGAGGAGTTGAGGAACCAGCCTCTAAACTAGAGATTCCTCTTCCATTTTACAAGTCCCACACTTGGGGAGAGGATTCAATGTTGTGCAATCACACTGGATGCTTAGGATGATCAAACTAGAATGATTGTTAATCAAGTTAAAGAGCGGCATGCTACCAAAAATGACCCTGCTCAAGTGTTATAAGAATAGGGTGTGGGACCTCATTGAGGATTTTGAAGGCTTTGGCATCAACTCCATCCCTAGGAAAGAAAACCAAGCTGCTTTGATAAGCTTGTAGCGATTGGAGCAGCCTTTGATGTTGTGGAGAGTATCAAAGAAGATAAAGTGCAACCAAACATTCATGTGATTGTAAGACCATCGGTGCGAAAAATAATTTAAGTTGGCAAGTGTTTGAGAGTGACCAACAAATCATCGGTTTCTTACAATAAGAAGTTGAGTTCTTGGCCAAGAATGAAGAAAAGTTAGAACAACAGTATGGTGATCAAGTGGTGCAGTGAGAACTAAAAAAATTCCAAAAGGACTTGTCACTTTGGAATCCATCTTTAATCCTAATGATCAATTAAGGAAAGAGAAATAAAACATCTAAGTCAAAGGATAAGATTCAATGCCCATCTCGGTGGGAAGGAAAATCACTTCAAATTGGTAAAGTGGCAACCAAACAAGAAAGGTATGAGTTCATGAAACTTTTTCAAGAGTTCCCGTATATATTTGGTTGAGCTATGAAGACTTTAGGGTTTCAACCCTAAGCTAGCTCAACATACAATTGAGTTAGATCCAAGTGCTAAACCCATCGGGTAAAAACAAACACCACCAATCCACACATGGAGCCTCTCATGAAGAAGGAATTGAATAAGTTAATAGAGACACGTATCATATTTCCCATCAAGCATTCAAGTTGGGTTACAAACTTGGTCCCAGTTAGAAAGAAGAGTGGAGATATTAGATTGTGTAGACTTTAGAGATTTGAATAGGGCATCCCTCAAGGATCATTACCCACTCCCTTCTATGCAGCAGATTTTGCAAGTTATTGTTGGCTCGAGAGGTTTTCATTGCTAGATGGTTATTCAAGGTATAATTAGATCATGGTTAAGGAGGATGATCAGTTCAAAACATCCTTCACCACCAAATGGGGAATCTATGCATATAGGAAAATGCCATTTGGGTTATGTAATGCCGAGCTACCTTCCAAAGGGCAAGGGATATGGAATTCAAGGGATTGATCAACAAAATAGTTTTGATATACCTAGATGATATTACTTGTATTTTCTAAAAGTGCAGCAAATCATCTCTTTCATTTGAGATAAGTGTTCCAAAGATGTAGAAAATTTGGGGTATCCTTAAATCCTAAAAATGTATTTTTCTATCTCATGAAGGGAAGCTCCTTGGCCACATTGTTTCCAAAGAAGGATTAGCAATTGATCTAGAGAGGGTTAAAGAAAAAAGCATTGCCATTGCCAAGTCACAAGAAGTTCCTTCAAATTTTCTTGGGAAGAATCAATTTTGTTCGAAGGTTTGTGCCGACTTTGTAGCCCTTGTCAAACCAATAACTATGATGTTACAGAAAAGTATAGCTTTCAAATGGACAACTAAATGTAAGACAAGTTTTTAGGCAATCATGGAGGCTATCTCACAAGCTCCAACTCTCATTAACCCATATTTCTCTAAGGACTTTATCCCTTATGCATTTGGTGGTAGTGATACAATTTCTGCAATTTTAGTACAATAGAACAAATAAAATATAGAGCAGCCAATTGTTTTCTTTAACCAAAGCTTGGAATACTATGAGGTGAGGTATTCTTTCATTAAGAAGTATGTTCTTCTAGTGATTAGGAGCTTGAAGAAATTTAAGCATCTAGTTTCAAACAACAAGGTTCAACTGATGGTTTCTCATGTGGGAGTTAAGGACTTCCTCCTCAACAAAGACCTAAATGAAAAACGTGTAGGGTGGATTACTTGTGTCATGGAGTATGACATTGAGATCAAAGTCACCAAGCTGGTCTGAGGAAAAGGATTGTGTGAGTAGCTGGTCTTGAGCAAATCAATGGAAGCAAGCAATGGAAAAGATGTTGTTTTGGTGTTGCAAGACAACCGAGAGCAAAGAGGTGTTCAAGAAGAGAATGGTGGTATGCCCACTCCTTACTAGACCCAAGACATAATGCACTTCTTACAAATAGGCCTATGCCCTCTAGAGATGAACAAAACCAAGAGAAGGCACTTCAGATTGCAGGTTGTCCCATATGCACTTGTTGATGGTGTCTTGTTCAAAAAGGATATAAATGGAGTGTTGCTGAGATGCATTGGGACAAATCAAATTAATAGAGTGTTAGAAGAGTTCCGGGGTGGATTAGTCAGGGTCATTTTTCTCCAAGAGTGATAGCCCTCAAGATTATGAAGGCTGGCTATTATTGGCCCAAGGTATTCAGTGATTGTTATGCATGGATAAAGAGGTGCAAAAATTGTGCATTCTTCATAGGAAAGGAGAGATTAGCAGCCCTTCCATTGCACCCAATTTCAGTTGACCAGCCATTCATGCAATGGGGTTTGGAATTCATTGGATTCATTAACCCAAACTCAAGCCAAGGGCAAAAGTGGATCCTAACAATAGAGTACTTCACCAAATCGACTAAGGTAGTGGCACTCAAGGAGGTAAATGAATCTAGCATTCTATACTTCTATGAGGGGATAATGGCCAGATTTGGTGTACCTACCACTATAATATTTGATAATGCTTTGGCATTCATAGGATCAAAGGTAATTGAATGGGATATTAAGAATGGGATCTATCTGAGCACTTCATCAAATTATTACCCTCAAGGTAATGGCCAAGATGATTCTACCAACAAGAACTTATTAAGGATAATCAAGAGGACTCTTGATGAAAATCAGAGGACTTGACACACCAAACTGAAATCAACCTTATGGGCTGATAGGATAACTCCCAAGAGATCCATAGGTAATTCTCCATTCAAGCTTGTTTATGGAAGAGAGGCAATCTTTCCTATGTCACTTGAGTTGCCAATGTTGGAACTCATGAAGCAATTATAATTATTGGAGTTTGAACCCATGGAAGTTAGATATGAAGAATTGATGGAACTCCAAGAATTCGGAGGGCATACAACCCAAACAATGGAGAACGACCAAGCCTTGATCAAGAGAACCTTTGATAGAAAATCTAAGACTAGAACTTTCCAAGTTTGAGATCTAGTGTTGAAATGGGATGTAGACCGAGAAAAACTAGGAAGGCATTCAAAGTTTGATGCCATTTGGAGTGGCCCCTACATGGTCACAAAATGTAAGAACAACAATGCCTTCCAATTGTCTACATTGGATGGTGAAGAACTACAGATTCCAGTTAATGGAATCCATCTAAAGCATTACCACTAAGAAGGAGACTACTCACCTTGTACATATTATCTTAGATTTTCATTCCTCCAAGTGCTTGTGCACATTGTTTTGTTGTAGCTTAGTTTTGCATTTCCCTAAGTACTTTGGCACAAGCTTTTATGTCTCAAGGATGCATCTTGAAGGCCATGTTCCAAATCAAATGATGTTCTACCTTCACAATCTTCCTTTTAAAATTTTTCTAATGAGTTGAAAGTAAGCAGATTAAAGTAATGACTCCATGCCCAATGGATTGCTTGAGTAACTGGGTTACTTCATCCAAAGCAGTGATGACCCTCTCGAGTCACCAAAATTGTTATCCAAAATAAACCCCTTACTTATTTTTTCCTAAGTCCCCTTCATTCTTTCCTTCCTTGTGTCTTAGTCAATTTTTTTCACTTTTTAGGAACTCAAAATTTTTGGAAATGGCTTCATCAGATAGAGAATTTTCTCACCTTTCCAAAAAGGTAAAGTTTTCCTTCTAACTCCTTGTATTTTGCAAGTTATGGCTTGCGAGTTTTTGAGGGAAATTTTCCCTAGGAAGGTCCATGGACCAATCAAAATGTGCCACATGGTGGTGGAATGGTGGGGAAATGGAGGAAAGTTAGAAATTTTCACTAAGGAAGAGGGTGAAAAGGAAATATTTTTCCCATGGGCCCACAAAGGAAAAATGATTTAAGGCTGCGGGAATCAAAGTGAGACACGTTTTCATGAGGCCGGTGGGAATCGAGAGCTGCGGAGTGAATTTTGGATTTTTTCCAAAATTGCAAAAGAAAAACAAGAAAAATTTGGCTGCGGGTTCACCAAGGAGGAAATGAAAATTTTGGCTGCAACCGCCCGAGCGAATCAAGATGTGACACGTGGCACCGGAGCAGCGGGGCGAGGATGAATTTAATGAAATTTGCCAAAGTATTTCCAAAGGGTGAAAAGGAAAATTTTCCCCCACATGCCCAAAGAGAATGAAAGCTATTTAATGCCCGTGTTGAATTGGAGGATGACACGTGGCATCGAGACCAAGGCGAGGCGAGAGGAATTTTGGAAAATTTTCCAAAGACCGAAAAGGTGTAAAATGGCTGTTTGAACTGCGCACCAATGGGAATGTGCGATGTGGCATCGAGCAAGGAAGGTAGAGATTTTTGGGGAAATTTTCCCAAATTCCAAAAAGGGGAAAAATTTTGGGTTTCAGCCCGCCGACCCGATTTTTGCCCTAGTTTTTCCCTAAATCTTCAGAGGGGCATATCTTTCAATCCAAAGCTCGATTTTCTCAATTTTGGTGTCATTGGAAAGATATTGAAGTCCTCTACATGATGGAATCTTCAATTTTGTTTTTGGTGGATTTTAGTGAGAGAAAATGAGAAAACGCCTTTGGCATGGGAAAAAGAGTAGAACTGACATCCAACCACCATTTTTAATGTAGTATGGCTTCCATTCTTCTCCAGCATGGTCAAAAATCTTGGGAATGAACTTTTAAGGGTACCTATACCTTATTAATGGATTTTGTCGGTGGTTGAATGTTTCCTTTCATTTTTCCCATGTTTCTCCTTCCTAAGCTCAATTTTCTTTGTTAAAAGCAAGATTTGGCTCATTTGTAAAGGGTTGGACATTTTTATGAACTGCAGACTCCCTTCTTCACCTTGGCAAGTGAATTTGTGGAATATCATACCTCTTTTAGGACTGCAACATGTTTTTTACCTCTTTACTGTTGTAATGCACTGTATTTAAAAATGGAAATGACAATGCAAGCTCTATGAATGAGTTTTCAATCCTTTCTTGTGTTGATTTGCTTCATTCTGATCCTTCATTACATTTTAGCAATCTATGCATGATTTGTGTTGCATTTTTATAATCTATGTCAATTATAGAATTGGATGTTCACCACTCCTTTGGTGTATCACCTTGTTAGTTTTAGTTTTATCTTTTCCTTCTATCCTTGTCTCCTTGGCAGAATTAGAGTAGGATTTTGAGTTTAAACCTCTGCAATTTTCAAGCATACATCTGATCAGAGGAGTAGAGGAACCAACCTTTAATCTGGAGACTCTTTTCCCATTTTTTCAAGTCCCACACTTGGGGAAAAGATTCAATGTTGTGCAATCACACTGCTTTGATTCCCATTATCAAACTATAAATCTGAGAAAACATCCAGGGTGTTGCTGATTTGCACTAACATAAACCTAGGTCCTAGTTTCCTGCACTTGGAACTACGTGAATCTAAACCCCTTAAGTTCCTTTCAAATAAAAGTATTACCTTGGTAATAAGTATCAAAGTACCTTAGTTGTGTGAAATTTTTTGAGGTATGGATAACTAATTACCATAAGTTTTGTCTCATGGTAGAGCTTAGACCCCTTTGAGTGTTAACAAAGTTAATACTTCATGGATCTCTTATGAAGATTATTGGTTAAGGACCCTTAATGCATGTTTTCCGATGAGAGGAATAGTGCCATAGAAGACATTTAAATTCATATTATTATATTAAATGTCCCACATGTGAAACATATACCTTAAATACTTGATTTGTTTAAGTGCCATAAAATGATGTGCTTTGTATGAGATAACACCCTTTGGAATATTGTTTTCCCTAAGTGAAGAAAAGTCCTATATGTTTTGTAGTGTTTCTAAAATGATGCCAACCTAAGACAAAATTAAAGAATGTAAATGAAATATGAACAAAAGTAAATGAAATGAATTTTGGTGTGATTGTGATGAATATCTCACACACCTTGAATGAGGACAAAATGGTTAAAAATGTTTAATATGATCTTAAAGCAAATGAAAATAATGGTACGTATCCTAAGTGATCAACATTATAACAATGGAAACTTGTAATATTCAAGGAAGGATCCTTGTTCACATTCATAACCAAGTTAAAAAAACAAAGGTGGTAATTGATCAAGTAATCTAAAAAGGAAAAGTGAATTAGTATATTTTATGTATCTTGTGGGTAATCATCTCTCTTATTTGTCTATTGGTCCCTCCTTATGGTTGGTACTATGCTTGTTGGAGCCAATGTGTTGTGAGTTATTATTACTCCATTCATGTGATTATGAGTTTGAAGGAGTAATAATTTCCTTAAACCATGTTTAACACACATGATTTATATGACTATAAAGAAAGCCATGTGATGTGCTTAGTGATGGTCAAAGACCTCACTCTCTCTCTCTTCATTCTTGTAAATTCCTATTTTATTTTTCCATCATTTGATGAGATGTACGTGATTTAATTCTTTATGTGAGCATTATGAGAAGATGATGCCATTGATAAAATACTAGATGCAGAAAAGTAAATGTTCATGCATTCATTCTGAAAGCATAGGATGAGTTATTACATCAATATACCCATTCAGATAACAAGAGAAACATCATACAAAGAATATATCTGATTCTTAACATAAAGAAAAGACATTAGGGTTTGCACCCATGAGCCAAATATTCAGAACAGAGTCATATATTCATATTGATTATAATTTTAGTAACCACATTACATTCAAAAGGGTCATAATAGACCAAAATGTATCAAAATAAGGATCTGACTCATGTATCAAAAGTCCTAGCTATGCTTCCCTATTACAACAATCTTGCAGACCCATCCCCTTAGACATGATAACATTCCTACAATCCTCTAATGAGAACCCCAGCTCTAGAACCTCCTAATATTTTCTGTAGAGCTTTGCTTTCCATCCTCTATGATGATCTTGATGCTTCTCTCCTTCTCGACCCATGTCTTCATCTACCCGAGCATCTCTATATATATAGGTTTAGCACCCACCACCATGCCTTCCTTTAGGAGCAGATCGCATGCCAAGTGTCTAGGTGGTCCTCCAATGGAGCATGTTAATCTATTCTAAGCTCTCCATTCTCTATGAATGATGTCTTTGGGAACCTTCCATGCATGGAATATTCTTTCCTTGACCACCAAGCCTCCAGGCTGATCACCTTATCCATTTAGCATGCCTAGTTGGGTCACATTTTTCCTCAAGTGCCTTTAGAATGTTGAATATGGCTAAGTCCTTATATCCTTTGTCCTCCTTGTTGTGTGTGCCTTGGTTTCTCCTAAACCCTTCTTAAACCCTTGTCTTGTGTGCACTTTTTCCCCTACGCCCTTCTTCTTCCTGGCCTCATGTGCACACCCCTTTGGCACTTAGCCAATATTTTGAGGCCCAACATCACCCCACACTAAGCTTGTTCTCCATCCTCGGAAACATACTAATCCTCCAAAGAATAAAGAATGGTGGGACTTGGATAGTCTGAATAAAGAATGAAGGAATGAAGAATTGGAGGAATGAAAGAATGGAGAAGGGAAGAATGAAGAATTCTACTACTACTTGTAAAAGGAGTGGGAACTCCTTCCTCATTATCACCTCAATCTTATCCCAGGCATCAACCTCACCCTGTGCCTACTGGAGTAGGTCACCCATGAGAGTGCTCACCTCTTCAAATCTCAGTTCATCACCCTTAGCATTCAACGTATCAACAATTCCTTCCAGCTGCTTGCTAAGGTCATCAAGCACATCCATTCTTCATGTGACCAGGGGTACAATCCTTGAGCCAATTCTTGACCAAACCTCACAAGGTTTTGATTGCTTCCATTTTTATTTTCAACCTTGGCTAAGATCTTATCCCACTCTCTTCCCTATTTCCTTTGTTCTTTTCTTGAACTCCTTCAGATCCACCTCATGTGTAGCAACTAGTATACTTTTACTCTGTCCCTATCAATGTAATTATCATATATGGCCTCGCCATGCATGTGTGTAGGTCTATATGAGCAATGAGGAGTTGGGAATATCAAGTGATATCTCCCCCAATATTTATATTTCTCTTCCTCCTTTTGGCATGTGTCCAATGCCTTCTTCTTGATTCTAGAGTGAGTGGTTGCCTTTCCATGGTGAGGATGTGTGTTAAGTCTTCCAAGCATTGCAAGGTTGACTCATATTTCTACTCAGGAGGTGCTAGGTCTAGGTGTTTTAAGATAATGGCATCTATGATCATTTCAATTTTCTTGTACACCTCTCACACCTTTTCCTTTCCTCCCTTAGTTTGTGCCTTAACTATGTGTTGATCAGTTCTTCCTTCTTTAGATCTTTTCTCTTCTCATAGTTCCTCCTCCTTCTTCTTCTCTAGTTCTTCCTCTAGAATCTTACCCTATCATTCCTTCCAAAAATCTCTCACCTCAACCTCAACTAATACCTTGTTGAGGGCATTGCAAACTTTCTCATCTGATAATTGTTGAGTGTTTACTAGTGGGTTTATTCCTTTGTTCTCTGGTACCTTCATCAGTGCTCCTTGACTAACCTCAAACTCGGCTCATCAACATGGGACTCAAAATCCCAAGATAACATCTTCCTTGTTCATGGGTATGCACCTTCTTCTTCAAAGGAATACCATGCAAGGAGTTGGTTTGTAGGAATGGTACTCTAGAAGTGTGCACAAGTACCTTACTTGGATCATTGATGTAACTCATCCCTTTCTCCTGATACTTACCATGTTCTTCCCTCCTATGTGTGCTACCCTTTGGAAATCTTATTGCTAAGTGGGATCTCTGCCCATGCTCCCATACTCTTTCCCTATGCTTTCCTCCTCTATCTCCTTGAGTATCTCATCAACACTTTACTCCACTTCCTACTCCACTAACTCCTTTATTATGCCCACTACTTCTCTTTCTATGGCCTCTTCTATTTTCTCCTTGGTGAGGCTTGGGGTCCTTTGATCCTTAGTATTTACTTCTTCACTCTCCCCTTTTCCTTGAGCACCTTCCTCTTCTCCACCCTTTTCTTCATTTTCTTCATCTTCAAAGTCATGCACATCATACACTAGATGGTCTTGAGCCTCTTCATGCTCATCATCATCCCTCTCACCTCTATAGGCCTCTAGGCTCTCTCATTTCTTCTGAGTCATCCTTTTTTTCTACCTTTTCTTCTTCCTAACTAGGTGATTCTAGTATAGGAGACTCTTCCTTTCTTCTTCTTCTTCTCTAGAACTCCTTCCTTGGTGATTCCTCTTGTGCAGGAGGATCTTCTTGCTTTGGCACCTCTTCCTTAGGTGACTTTTTCC
Source organism: Taxus wallichiana var. yunnanensis (assembly GCA_018340775.1). Classification (NCBI taxonomy): domain Eukaryota; kingdom Viridiplantae; phylum Streptophyta; class Pinopsida; order Cupressales; family Taxaceae; genus Taxus; species Taxus wallichiana. The sequence goes on from CM031242.1 coordinate 620,555,009, forward strand.
TTTTCCTTAATGGGACTTCTTCCTCCATGCATATGTGCTTGGCTTGGTGCCTGACTCAGTGCACCCCACAAATTGTGTTGTTTACACACTTGGTGCTTTCTTTTCACCTCTTCCCTTTCCTCTTTCTTGGTGTGGCCTTCTTTCTTCTGGTGGGGTCTTCTAGGATGGAGACATCACTCTCTAAGTAGGTTCCCTTCTCATATTTGGGCTTGATCCATAGGTATACCCTTGTTGCGGTCCTTCCAAAATTGGTAGTGTCATCAGTTTCATCATGCACACCTCATGGGAGACATACTTCTCCACATAAGCATGCTTCTTGGGATATACTAAGCTTCCTTCATAGCTTTTGGTGGTCTTGGTCCACCTCATTGAGGTCAACCTTAGTCTTTTGGATTCTTTAAATGATTGACCCCTTCTTGAAAGTATTACGTGGTGAAAGAGAAAGGCAAGTTTGCACCATGGACTCTTGGTCCCATCTATCAATGTGAATCTTCCAATGCAGAAATGTTGGTATATAAAAAATTATCTCTCCTTGTACTAGCACTAAATTGTTTGGGTATCCTCCATTCAGCTCTAAATGCATCATGCATCCTCTTGTACCATTTCTCTAGGTGTGCCTTGTGGGTGGCCATCATGGTGTCACAAGTGTATTTTTCAAATCTTTTTGTGGGGGAAGGGTCTTCATCTGATACTCCCATACAAACTTCTCTGGCCCATCAAGCACTCCAATCTCTAAGAAGATGATGGTGAGGAGGACATTTCCCAAACATGATCTTCTCTCCTTCATGTGTGGCACTGATGATTTCTTCTACAATGAAGGTGGATAGGTTATAGATGGTTCCTTCCACAATCTTTTAGCACACATTCAACCAAGCCTTGTTTATCTGTGTCCACCTCTCTTGCCCATTCATCTTGGATACCAAGCATGCTGGCCATCCTCATCACTGGGTTAGAGATATCTAAAATATCAAAAATAAGTAAAGCCCTTCTTATAATCATAAGCTGGAATGTCTCCTTAATGGCTTCCTTATCCTCTAGGTCATCATCAGAATGGATCCCTTTATAGACAAGGCCAATAAATTAGAGATTAGTTGAGGGTTATGTGCATTCTATGACCCATAAAGTAGAAATGGTCCTCGTGCACACATGACATCAACCATTGGTATAGATGCTCGGGTTTTCCAAAATAGGGAAACTCATATAGTTGTAGTAAACCCGACCTTCTCCAATTTTACCTTCACCTCATCATTGTAGATTGGCATCCCTTTTGGTGTCCTCTTATCCATTGGATGAACCAGTTCTAATGCCATTTCCTTCTGTGGTGCTTGTGCGTGGTTATAGTCACTCACAAGACCATCTTCCTCATGTGGGATACCCATTCTTTCCAAGTAACACTCCATCCATGGGTATTGCATCTCCACATACCACTCTTCATTGAAATTGGTGGTGGTAGTTTGTTTCCCCTTTCCCTTTCCCTTCTTTGGTGAGATGGTTTCCTTCTTTGGTGCCATTTTCTTGTCGGGTTAAAAAAAATTCTCCCTTTCTCCTCTTCCTTGCTCTTCTCAAATTTGTGGCTTAACTTCACAAAGAATCCCTTTTCTCTCATGCCCTAGTTGCTAGAACCCTAACCTAGACAACTCTTCCACAAGATGATGTACTCTTTTGAACCCTTCTTCCCTACGCCCATGTACTCCTTCCACTTTGGTTCATAAATCACACTAGTCACACACTTAGATTTTCACAATTCCTCCTTCACACAAATATTTCTTTCATGGATGCCCTAGTTCACAAGAGCTCTTCAATATCATAATAGAAAGGTAAACAATAGTGTGCCTAACCTTCTACTTATAGATTTTTTCTCATCTCCTATGATAAATGCTATGCCACCTACCAATGTACTTAGCATTAAATGTGGATTTTTCCACTAAATCTGATCTTAAGTGCTCTTACCCACATGCCCAATCTTGTGTGAAAATCCTTACAACCTTCTGGCATAAAAATCCTTACTAACCGAAGACTCTTACGCACGTGCTTGCAGCACTGAAAGGCACTTCTTCTTTCCCTTGACCTGATTTTTCCCTCACCTACCTCATGTTGTTCTTATGCTTCTCATCCTTTATATGTGGTCTTTGTAAAGCTATCCTTGACACCAAATTTTCTTATGTCCACCTTTTCCATGCATGCTCTCCTACCTTATGCACTTTTTATCCTTCAATCTGGGCCATAAAAACAACTTCCACTACCAAATTTCTTTTATTTTACTTTGCACTACTCCACCCCACACAAAAATAGATGCATGGTCCTCTACGTATACACAACCTTTTGAAAATAATAAGTGGTTACCGGCACACAAGGCACAAAAACAACACAAATAGAAGAGAAAAAGCAATGAGAAAGGGAAACACAAGGAAAAGAAATGCATAAAAGGAAATCCTAGGCTAAATGGAAATATTGCCTTATTTACAAACACAAGGAAGACTTATTTATAGTAGGGCTTCAACCTACTCCCATTGAAATGGCCTAGTAACCTCATCCCATCCAGCGTTTGTAACTAGCATGCACCTAAATCAAGGATGTATGAGATGATGTATGGCCCTAACCAATGGACTTTCAGTTTCCCAGGATGGCGCAAAAACTTGGAATCATATAACAAAACCATCTGCCTAACCTTGAATTTTTTTTTTAATATGGTGATCATGCCATGCTTTTTATCATGCCTTTTCAGTCTTTTGAACTCCATCTAGCAAGTGATCACCTTTCATCTAGCTACATTAACTTCTCCATGCTCTTGAATTTCTTGTTCATTAGCTAACCCTCCTATGTGCATGTACATATGTAATGATGGTAACATGAATTCAACTGGAAAAACAACCTCACGCTAAAAACACCAATTAAAATGGTGTGGCCTTGTTCAACCTCTTATAGGTTGTCATGTATGCCCATAGGATGGTGATACCTTGTCATCCCAATCTTGTCTTCCCACATCACAAATTTTAGTTAACGTGTGACTCAAAATTTTGTTAAATGCCTCAGCAGTTCCATTAGCTTGTGGGTGATATGGGGTAGTCTTATGATGGGCCACCATGAATTTTGCCAACAAAATCCTAACTGTTTCATTCAAAAAATGTGTACCCCTGTCACTAGTCAAGCTTAAAGGACATCCATACCTATTGATTATGTTCTCCCATAAGAATCTAGTAGTTGTCATTGTTGTTAGTCCCTTGTAGGTGTTTCCTCCACCCACCTTGTTAAGTAATCATGTGAGTGATGATATAGCGTGAACCAATCCTTCACGCGATGGGTGAAATTGGTCCTACAAAATCAATTTCCCATTTTTCAAATGGTTCTGCACTAGCTATAGGTCTCAAGGGCATCTCATCCCTTTTTTCTAGCTTTCAAGGCACTGGAAATGGTCACAGGCCTTACAAAATTCAATGCAATCTTGGTATATACTTTCCCACCAAATCCCTACAAGTAGAATCTTCCACATGGTGGCATTCCTGCATAGTTCCCTCTACAATCCCACCATGTGCTTCTTCCATGATTGCAATGTGCTCATGTTCTAACACACATCGGTGTAGAACCTCATCATGGCCTAACTTGTATAAGTCTCTACTAATTAGCATGTAGGGCATGATGCATATAGCTAACTATTTTCTTTCCAAGGCTTTCATTCCTTTCATGCCACACCCATTTTGAGAAACACAACAATATCTTCTAATTCATAGAGGGCATGCACCACAATATAAATAGTTGTGCATCTAGCATATAACATCCTCAATGCTCTGTGCATCCTCCCTGAGTCAATCCTTGATAAATGATCAGGCCCTAAGTTACTCTTTCCTAGTTTCACAACAACTATAAACTCAAATTCTTGAAACAACAGGACCCATCGACATATGCACCCTTGCAAAATGGGCTTGTTCACCAAGTACTTCAAGGCCATGTGATCTATGTAAAATATGAAGGGGTTTCAATAGATACTACTAAACTTATGCAACACATAGATCATCAAAAGTGCTTCACACTTAGTAGTGGTGTATTTTTTTCTTTGGTGTCAACTTCCTACTTGCAAAAAAAAGGGGGTGATCAACAATCCCTTCTCTAGGTTGTGCTAACACTACTCCAATGGTTGTCCTTGAGGCATCAACATGCACGTGGAAAGGTTTATCCCAAGAGGGAAACCATAATATGGGTGCAGTGATAAGTCTATCCTTCAAAGTGTCAAATGTCATTTGTTGCACCTCTCCCCAATGAAATGCACTCTTGTGTTTTAGTAACTTCTCCAATGGCATGGTGATTTTGGCATATCCCTTGATAAAATTTTGGTAGTATCCCATATGCCCAAGGAATCCATGCACTTGCTTTGACTTGGTAGGCTCCCCCACCCCACAATAACAACAAAAATTTGGTGGGATCTACCAAAAACCTTCCTTACATATGATGTGCCCCAACAAGGGTCCCAAATGGAGTAGAAAAACACACTTCTTAATGTTGAGGGATATCCTCAACTACCACATCTCTCAAACATCAGCCTCAAATTATCACAATGGTCTTTCACTAGTCCATACACCATCCAGTCATCAAGGTAGACTTGTAGAAACTTATGGATAAAATCCTAAATGCTTGGACCACTATGTGCGAAAACACATCGACATTCTTTAGTCAAAAGGCATGACCATATAGGAAAAAATTCCCCACTCAGTAGTGGAAAAATTTTCTTCTCTTGGTCTTCTTTAGCAATTCTAACTTGATGGTATCCTGAGAATCCATCCATGAAGGAATAGATTTTACACCCGGCCACTCCTTCCAGATCTCTTCGGTGAAGGGGGTTGGAAAAGGATCAATTACACATACCACATTTAAGTCCATGTAGTCAACACAAATCCTTATCCTTCCATCCTTCTTAATATTGATGACCATGGGGCTTACCCATTTTGATTCCTCCATAGCTTTAATGATGCCCGATGTTATCATCTTGTCTATCTCCTCTTTGAACCTTGATGTGAAGATTCAGGTTCATTTGATAAGGCCTTTTCCTAATCGGGTGCACACTTCTTTTCAACTTGATCTTCATCTCCCCCAAAGAGTGGTGAATGCCTTTAAGCTCATGGTACCCATGTGGAAATAAATCCTGAAACTCACGCAATAGATCAATGATCTTTGAGACTTCCTTCTCCACCAATAGTCTCTAATAGTGGCCTCCTTTGGTTTAACCTCCAACCAATGTTAACCTTTTTTTTTTGAGGGGCTCGTGGTAGGTGCATGCTTTCTCATCATCACACTATCAATAAATTTTCACATGTACCTTCAGTATGGTTAACATCCAAACTCTCCATCTCTTCACCATCTATCACGTAGACCATCTTTCCCTTTTCTTTCTCCATGCACACATGCATGCTCAAGCTACATCTCTTCTATTCTTCTTCATCAAAAGTGTGTCTCCAAACCAGGTTCACCCAATAATTCCAGTATCCTATCCTCTACCATAGCACTATCTCCCATCATAAGGTGCTTAAAAACCTACAATGCCTTATCCACTAATGGTTTAGTACTCAGGTACTCAAAATATTGAAGGAGATCACCCATCAACTCCTACCAATTTCTATCTATCGGTGACATCTCGGAGTGAATATACCATGCGTGCATGCACATAGCCTTGCAAGGTGGAATACAACTTATGTACCCATAAGGAAGGTGGTAAGGCCTCCGCGCCTCCCATCCATGCTTTCTCACATGCTTGGACGTGAAACAAGGTGGGTTCCTTCCCATGGTAGTCTTGTATTGTAGTGGGTGCATTACTTTGGGAGAACCTTATAGAGAATGTGATTCTCACCTCACACCACTCTAGAAGGCTATCATGATGGGTCACCCACCAGCATTTGTATGGTCCCAAGAAAGTTATAGCTAAGCATCCTTCTTCTTTCGACCCCATTTCTCCATTGATCCTCCATTTCCCACAAGAAATCATCAGGGTTGGCCCCTCCAGAGTAACTTGGCAACTTCTTCCCTCCCAGTGCTAACTTGAGTAAGCACCTTCATTACCCTTGTCATGAGCCTCTTAGCTGGCACCTAATTAACTCATATGTCCTCATGCACCCAATTTTCACATGCCACACTAGTTGTATCACTCATGGACTGAGCATCCTCAAACTAGATAACTCCCTCTGTAGGGTGAATCACCTCAGGGTCCCTAATAGAGTGCACATAGATCTTGTCAAGAGTTTCTTCTCCCAAGGGCTCAGTGTATGGTGCTGATTTTCCATCGGTTAAGGGGATGATGACCCACTCCTCCTTGTTTTCAAAACTTATGTATCCCTTATTGAACCTTAGGTCAACATTATTCTTGTAACACCAAGGGCACCCAAGTAATGCTGGAAAGTTGTCTTCCTCGGCTAGCACCAAGACTTCAAATCCCTAGTGAAATTTTCCCTTGGATAGTGATAAAAACATCCTTCAAGACACCAATGGGCATTTCCTTTGTCTTGTTAGCCATATACAACACATTCAAAGATGGCTATAATGGGGCCTTCCCATTTGATGTCATGCATCTAGGGTGAGAACATTGACCTCTACACCATGTCAATCAAAATATTTCTTAGAAAGCCACCCATCTACAACAACATTCAAGGTAATCTCCTTGTCATAATCAAGGTTGTGGGGAGGAAGGTTGGCATGCAAAACCTACCTCTCATGCCCTTCTCCAATGCATGGTACCTTCTCTTATAACCATTCTCCTAGAAAGGGGATGATATTTTCTTACCTCAACATCTTGCATACTTCTCTAACCTCATCTAGATCCTTCTGTGGAGCCTCAACATTCTTCCTTTTCTCTAACTTCCTTGACTTCTCTTTTAGGCACTTGGATCTCTCCTTGAAGGCTTTGAATCACATCCATGGTTTCTTGATACACCTCCTTTTGATGAGTAGGGTCTGGATACTTTCCATGTACCACCTCTTCTCTAACAACTAAATGGTTTTACCTTGGTACTTCCCTCACGTGCGTAGCCTCAGCTCGCATCATAACTAGTACCGATTAGTTCTGACTCATGCACCACTCTTGGCATCCATTGTGAATCAACCTTCCTCATGCTTACCATCCCAATGCCTTTTCTTTCTAGTGTTTACTAGCTCATGTGCTCAAATAACTCTAGGCACTCCTCATACTTGTGCTTCTTTCCACACCATGAACATTGTAGTAGATCAAGGAACTCACACTTGTAGTGCTCCATGTGGATCCACATTTGTAACATGTTCCACACGGAACTCACTTCTTCCTCCTCCGCATGGTTACCATGACCACAAAATCCTCCTCAGAAACTTCTTCCACACACCCCCTCCATCTACATGCCCTTCATAATGATGACCATCATCCTTGGAATTCTTGTGAGGCTATGGTGGCACACACCAATATCAATGGCATCATGTATCTGGTCAATCAATCTACAATCCTTGGTGTCATGGGTAGTAGAGGTGAAATATTGCGAATAAAAAACACATTCTTACATGGATCACACACTTGTAGTAATGGGCATACTTGCATCATGATCTCCATGGAAAATTTCACAATCCACCATCATGGCACGTATCGATCTCCTAGGAAAATATCCTTTGTATGTCCCTCTACCTCACAATCCATGCACCATAGACCACTATGAGTCTCATGCATTGAGTTTGCATAGATAGCTTCTCTAGTTACTTTGCCATTATAAAAATCTGAGCCTCAAGGAAAGGGCTAACACCGATATCAATGCTTCTAATAGCCTCATGCATGAGGAAGCCTCTAAGGCCTCACGGCGGGTCTGTGAAAGTCTTGTGTGAAAGTTCTCTCCTAAATGGTGTTATCAATCCTCCAAAAACCATTAAGCATGCTGAGAGGGGTGAATATCATAGGATAGCTTTGATAAGAGAGTCTTGAAACATGCATCATACTCTCACACACTCTCTTCCATTCCCTTCTTGATCTCCTTTATGTTGATGCTCTTCTGTTCAAACTTAGGGATATGAAATTCAACTAAGAAGGCATTCCTGTGAGTGGTGTAATCCACCACTATCTGATGGGGTTCATACTTCTAGTACCAACTATGTGTGCATCCTTGCAACGTCATTGCAAACTAACTTTCCTTCCTTCTCTCCGGGGTAGTGATCCCCTTCACACGCCATATAGTAGTTCACACTTGTGTACATGCTTTGTAGCATCCTCAACACCTTTGTAGTCTAGTAGATGCAAAGACATCTCAAAAAAAATTCTTTGAGGTGGTTGAGGCCCTTTCCACTTGATCCAGAACCTTGATTCCCTCCGGTGTTACCTCCACCACTAGATCCACTAGATCCACTAGATCCTCTTGATCCACAAATCCTCTAGATCTGCTAGGTCCACTAGGTCCTCCAGCTCCTATACCACCAGATCCACCTCTTGTAGCTAGTAAAGGGGCCTAAAGTGGTCACGCCTAATGCTCCCAACATCCCACTAAACTACGTGCCAACAATTTTGTGATATTGCACCACTACCATAGATGTGTGTCCCATGCCACTCCCAAGATGTGATACCCAAGCTTTGCGTACTCACACTTTTCCCAAAATGTTTCTAGAAAATATTCCTCCAAACACAAGAAATGATTGTGTAGCCATAGATGTACCAAATGAAAAATTATATCTCCTAGGTGTAGATCGGTCACTTCCACCAATACCAACTATGTTAGCAATACTTATCTCTTGATTTAGAAGACTAAGTGCAGGGTTGGTCACTAAGTGGATTCAGATGCACACCGAATGAATCTCCTTTCTCCAAGTGAAAACTCTCATCATAATCCAAAGGGATCTCTCTTCCATGCTTTTCCAAGATGGGGTAGCATAGAATGCTCATGCTCCACATCCTCCATGTGAACCTCAATTCCTTCCACAACATCTTCCTCCATAAATCCATCACTCCCACAACCTCACATTGTCTAGCCAACTCCCTTTCATGTGCTTTTATACTTGAGTCATCTCTCCTCTCTTTCTTTTTTAGCCAATGTCTACCATCTTCCTCCACCCTAGCTTCCTCTCTCGTAACTCTCAAAGAATCTTATATGGCCATATAGGAATGCTTCCAAACTCAAGGTAATGATCAAGATCTTCATAGCTAAAGGGATAGTGCACAAGAATGATCCTCTAGGCTCCCTTAAGAACTCAAACTCAAGCAACCTCGGACAAGAATACATAGAAATAGCATATTCCAGGTATAACTAGTCAACACTCTCTTCCACCAATGATCAACAACACACGTCCAAGTCATATCAACATCCTATAGCCTCTGATATTCATCTTGGGTCCAAACATGAGATCTATAGTACCATCTTGATCTAGATGCATACGCGGAAAGCCATTCATACAACTCTACTGGAAAGTAAAAAATAAGGTCTCATATAACTCATGATATAATGCTTCTACCCATTTACATGCATCAAACTTAGGTCTAGTACTAAATCTAAGAAAACTCATCCTCTGTGCTCTTAAACCATGCCTCGACATTTTCCAGGTCAAGCACTCTCATCACACATCATTCTCACAATAGCTTTGAAAAGAGGTCCCAAAAATAGAACCAAGATGTAGTCATTTTTCTATCCACCCACTAACTTTCTAATCCCATGCATGTCGGCCTATCACCTAGCGGGGGTTTGGGTGCTCACCCCAAGGCACACGTGCAGTGCCAAGCCCTCCTTTATGTGAGCATTGTGAGAAGATGATGCCATTGATAAAAGACTAGATGCAGAAAAAGTAAATGTTCATGCATTCATTCTGAAAGCATAAGATGAGTTATTACATCAATATACCCATTCAGATAACAAGAGAAACATCATAAAAATAACATATATGATTCTTAACATAAAGAAAAGACATTAGGGTTTGCACCCATGAGCCAGATATTCAAAATAGAAAGTCATATATTCATATTGATTATAATTTTAGTAACCACATTACATTCAAAAGGGTCATAGCAGACCAAAATGTATCAAAACAGGGATCGACTCATGTATCAGAAGTCCTAGTTATGCTTCCCCTATTACAACAATCTTGCAGACCCATCCCCTTAGATATGATAACATTCCTATAATCCTCTAATGAGAACCCCAACTCCTAGAACCTCCTAATACTTTCTGTAGAGCTTCACTTCATCCTCTCTATGATGATCCTGATGCTTCTCTCCTTCTCAACACATGTCTTCATCTACCCGAGCATCTCTATATATAGGTTTAGCACCCACCACCATGCCTTCCTTGAAGAGAGATCACATTCCAAGTGTCCAGGTGGTCCTCTAATGAGAGCATGCTAATCCTGTTCCAGATCTCCATTCTCTGCAATGATGTATTTTGGGAACTTTCCATGTGTGGAATATTCTTTCCTTGACCACCACTCTCGGGTAACACAGGGGCACGTTTATGTCACCACTATCCCCTTGGGATATTATTCGATTTGTGATTTAAACACCTATCCTAAGTTTAATTCACCCCATTATATCTTACCCGTGAGTAATTAAATATTAACTATTTAATTACACCTCTTCACATGTATCCTAACCACTTATCTACCCCATATTTATCCTATCTATGTATCACCCCTATTTCTCCTCTTTTCTCCTCTTCCCCCAAGCGGGATATTTCCCGTATTTGGTGGAGGGATAATTCTTATCTTTCCAGAAATCGTTCATTTTGGCCGTCTCGGGAGTCTGTTCCGTGATCGGCGCCGACCGGTACTCGGTCGACGCCGATTTTTGGAGCGGCGCCGATTATAAATGGAAGCCCAGAACTCAGTTCTGGGAGGACACGAGGATGAAAAAATAGAGAGAGAGAGAGAGGATCGTGACACAGAGACGCAGATTGTAAGAGAGAGAAAGAAGAGATCTTTTAGCATCAAGTGTGACATTATCTATCGAATGAGAGCGGATCTTGTCCGAATCAATCCCTGAGAGGAGCACCGTTACTCTGCTCTTATCACATCAACATCTCACGTCTCCATTGATTTTCTGGTGACTCTTTTCCTGCACCCAGCATGGGTGGAGTCTTGCTAGTATCTCTCCGGCTTCCACAGATCCAGCAGACGTTGACGATCTGGCCTTCGCTTTCTGATTTCCAAATCTTCTCACACTTTATCTCGGATCGACGCCGATCTATATCAGTCGACGCCGATCTACATCAGTCGACGCCGATTTCAAACAGTCGACGCCGATTATACCTAATCGACGCCGATCTCCTGCAGACAGGTAAAAAGATGCAGGTAACACAAATCCAGCTTTGTTTTTCACAGTTCCCTGTTTTCTGTTGCTTTTTACCTGCTGTTTAGATTTTGTTTATTACTTTGATCAGAAAATCTAGTCTTGTACGTACATCTTTTATCATGTATATTTCTTTACTTAATTGAAAACGTGGACTGACATCCGCCGAGGGAGCCTATCGCTTCCCGGATCCGCTTCTCGGGCAGTCCACCTAAATATCTTTTAACGTGGTCTTTTTCTGTCAAGCATCGGTGTCTCGCGAGTTACTTGGATCTCTGTGCGCGAAATTGCTCGTGTGCGCCCGTCTTATCTACATCGACTTCCTTATCCATCTACATCTTCGGATCTTGTCCATCAGGTATCGATTTCATTGGAGTTTTTCAGGGTTTTTGTGTTTAGTTTGGTGCATTAACTTGGACAGGTAACAAGCGCAAAATTCTTGATCTACATTCTGGCACGCCCGGTGGGACCCAACCAAAGTCCCTTATTGGTAAGTTCATTTCTTTTCTAGTTTTGAGCTTTGTTCTTTTTCTTCACTGATTTCTATCAGTTCTGCTTGAGCATTTCCTTTCATCGTTTTAATCTTGCTCTTTATGTGAAATTGTTATTTCCTTGAAATTTTTCTAGTTCCTTGAAATAGAAATTTCCGTTTCACCATTATCCGGATATATCTTTCTGGATTTTGTTTGGTGTTTGCTTAACCTCTTCTTGCGGAGCACTTTGCTTGTTCGTGGGATTGTTCGAGGGGAAGAGCTCAACAACGCGCTTTTTGAAGTCCACACACCTTGGAGAGCTAAGTCTACAGGTATTTCTCTTTTACGGTGTTTTCTCCTTTTTAGGAACTAAAAAAAAAAAAAAAAAAAAAAAAAAAAAAATTCTTTGTTTGTTTGTTGTCTATCACATTCGAACATTTCAATTTTTGGTGCTTAAAAAGAATTTAATCGCATTTGGGAAAGAATCTGTTTGACTTGTCTTCATCGAAATCAAACACTTCATTTTTAAGTGCTTAAAAGGAACTCTTTCTTTGTCATTTCTGCTGTATGTTTTCATCTAGTTTTAATTAGGCTGGAAAATTGATCAAAATCGGTAGTGACACTATTTGATTTTTATTTTTCACCCTTGCACACAAAGCCAAAATCATTAGGTGTAAAGCATTTAAACAAAAATTCTTTCCCTGGCCTCGCCTACTTGGAAGTGACATCCAAGAGGAAGAGCCTACGCGGTACTCGGGCCGCGCTATAAATTCACGGAAGTTCTGGTATATATTGGCAAAGCACCCGACTCCCTTATCGCAGCGGTGTGTGAAGTGCGGGGGTAGGCCCCTATATCAAGCCACGTACCGGTCTTTTACTGAAGTGCCTTCGGGACTCCTCACCAAAACATCCCCCAAACCATCCTTAGTTTGGCTATCTGAGTAGTTCCTGTTCTAAAGGCCTTCCCTAATATTTTCTTTCTTAAAAGCATAAAAACTTAAAAGAGATAATCACCTACGCTGCTTGAATTATCTGTGCATTAGTTAGGTCAATCTTCTTTTCTGCTTGTTTATGACGGTCATCACTCGGTTACAATCTAGAAGAATGGCTCAATTAGCCCCTTCTTCCTCCGAGATCACCACTAGTGTGGAGGTTTCGGCACCCCCCAGGTCTTCCTCGGGACCACTGTTAATTGGTTCCCCATCTTGGTCATATAATCCTTTTTATCAGGCCAAAAGCAACCCCATCACGTCCAGCTTCCCCTAGTCCTTCAGAAATATCATCTACTTCTGACTCAGAGTATGTTCCTCGCGGGGATCCTGAATTTCAGGCGCTCCTCGATCGCAATCCGGTAGCCCTCATGGACTACCTAGTACACAAGTCTATTCAAATATCTGATCAGGGACCACCAATCCAGCAAGTGTACGATTATTCTCGTGAACCATCCCAGGCCTTTGTAGAACAGTTAGCATCATCTCTCTCGCCTCGAGCCACGGAGAAGGGCGGTGCCCCTGTGCCTCCTTTTTCTCTTCCACCGACCATATCGACTAGTTCTCAAATAGTCTTACCTATTCCTAACACCGCAGTTACCTCGAATATTCCACAACCTACTTCTGAGAGGTCCTCTGCTCTGGCTATAATGAGTGCGTCTGTGCACCCGCATATTGCTGTTAATTCATCTATGCCCTCCATCGTGTCCCAAGGTCAGTACCCCTTTATGAGTCAACCCCCTCCGACTAGTCAGTTGGTTCCTGCTTCTCGTCCTCCAGTGGGTCTTTCTTCCAATGTTCCAGCAACAGTGACCTTCGCCCATCCTCTAGCATCGGCGCCCTTAATACCTAATCCGGTAGTAGAAAGCCTCTTTCAGGTCTTGTTCCCCAATATGTCCAATCAAATCGGCACCCATGTTCCTCAATCTGTCCCGATTCAGTCAACAAGCATAGGAGTCCACCATCACGGGCTCAATCCATCATCATCCTTCCTTCATTTTCTCAACCACTTATTATCTCACGCTTTGCTATACACGGGGCTCCTTCACAGTGAATACCCCACCGGTGTCACCCCCGAACACTGGTTACTCCTCTTATCATCCTATCAATCAACAGATGAATCCCCGTTGACACCTCAACAACATCCACCATTTGCTTCTTATGTAGGACATGCCAGTGTGCCTCCTCCTCAATCTGACGTGGTTCAAATTCTTTTCAAGAAAATCGCAGACTTGGAAGCCTCCACCAAAGGGGCTCGTCCTTCATACTCCTTTGAAGAAGTGTGTAATGAACCCATTCACCCCTCAGTGGCTTTTAAGCCTTATCCTCCCCAATGGGAACTTCCTAAATTTTCAAAATTTCATAGTCGAGAGGACCCTCAACAACATTTGCGAGCATTCAAACATGCTTGCTACCTCATAGTCCAGGATCAGGAGCTTATGCTCCATTCCTATGTCTCTAGCGAGTCTGCTTTAGGCTGAGTACTGATAACATTCCTCAACATTCCTTGTTTTCTTTCTCTCAATTGGCCCGGATGTTTGTTGAAAACTTTTCATAAATATCGCGCATAAGATCTCGATTACAGATCTTTATAACATTCGTCAATTCGATGATGAGTCTATTGCGAGACTTTGTCACTCGTTGGAGAGGGATAATCAACCAATTGTCTTTCTCCCTTCCTCAATCCCAACAGATCGAGTTGTTTACTCGATCTTGTGCTAATCATATTTCTTCCACTTTAAGGATCCAGACTTTTCATACATTTGAAGAAGCCTTTACGATGGCACGCAAACTTGAATCTCGCGCCATTGAACAAGGGAAGCTAAAACTTCGCTCTAAATCTAAACCAGATTTTTCTCGGTTTACCAAATCAAATCCTTCCACTTCTAAAGACAAGAATCAGGGATCCACCAATGCTATCGTATTAAAAACACCACGAGCCGATACCACTTCTAATCAAACACCACGAAGAGACCCCTCATCTTCTCGAAAAGGGACCTCATCATCTCGATCTTTCACTTCATTGGGGGAATCATATGCTTCTATCCTGAAAAAAATGTTGGAAGTCCACATGATCGAACTTCCCCCCATTAGGAATATTGATGAAAGCCAAGAACGTCCATTACGGTATAGGAAAATGACTTTTGTCATTATCATAGAACCAAAGGTCATGACATTGAGCGATGTCAAACCTTCAAAAATCTTGTCCAGAAATTCATTGATAAAGGCGAGCTCATTCTGGATAACCCAAATGCTCCCCCAAATCAAGCACTGGATGTCTTTAAACAACCTTTTCCCAATCATTCCCCGAACCATGATGCTTCAGAGTCTCAAAAACCAAACACTCATACTATCAGCTTCATCTCTACGGAAGAATCTTCTTCTAAAACTAAGCCATTTGCGAACACATCGACCGAATCAGAATCTCCTTCCACTTCGTTAATCGCTGGGATTCCACCATCTTCAGATAGCCCGTCTTTGAATATTCCAACATTGTTAGATACGGATTCACCTCTCTCTGCTTCTTTGTCTGATCTCCCATCCATACCCAAGACCGTATCATCCTCACCTGTCTCATCATCAAACATTCTTTCAATGCTCGAGGCAATTACATCCCTTCGAGTTTCCACTGCAGATACATCTACTTTTGTTTCTCCCATTTTCGCTGCGACTATGCCCCTGGTGAACGTACCTATAATTGTGCCGACTTCGACGGAAGCGTCTTCGATTTTGACTCTTCCTGTCTCCTTTCCTACAGTAGTTTCACCCATAATTCTTGCACAGTAGTCCCTCGCGAGCTGCTTCTTCATCACTCACTTCTTCCATCACTAATGTTACTTTTCCTATTAAGGGGAAATCTAAAGAAGTAGCACCAACACCTATACGCTCGGTTCCTGAACTTAGACCGAGACAACCGAAATCTAACGTTGCGCCATCAGTACCTCCCCATTTGCTTCCCCCGAAAAGGTTACAATCACCTTATGCGGTTGAAGTTGTCACCATCCCTGAAAAAGGAAAGCCCATATTTCGAACCATCAAGACTCTTGGTGCTTTCCCACAAAAATCTCTCTCTACGCCTCATAAAAGATTGGATTTGTCCGCTGAGAAGGCGTCTTCTTCTACACACTTATCAAAACCATCATCTTCTTCTACAACACATTCTTCACCAGCACCTCGAAAAGTGGACTTACCTACTAAAAGGACGTCACCTCTTTTATCAGAATCATCATCTTCATTACCAAAAGCCAGGGCACCCTATGTTCCTCCGATTACACCTACTTTGGAAGCTTCTCCCTCATCTAAATCGACATCATCTAAATCATCATTAGTTTCGACCAAGCAGCCTCCCTTATCTCTGAAGACCACAACACTTGTCACATCTCCATCATCTTCAAAATCTATTTTAGGGGCTCCCCCTCCACCAAAATCAATCATGTCTCACTTACTTCCATCTCAAGTGCCCAAGGCTGCTCCTCCAGATGTCCAAAAAAATAAGATGATCCCTAAAAAGACTGTCAAACCTAACATGCAGGTTCTTTTACCTCGGCAGTCTGTTAAAGTAAAAGAGGCGCCTTCATCATCTCTGTCCTCATCTTCGTCTACCGGGTTCTACACCGAAATCCTTCGCCAACTTATCCAATCTTCATCCATATCTCTTCCTCCGATTAAACCCTATAACCCTAAAGGAGTTAAACCTACTGGTTTAACTCGATTTTTGTGCTTACCACCGTACCCCGGGTCATGATACTGAGGGATGTAAAGCTCTTCAATCTGTCGTCAACAACCTTTTGGAAGAAAGTGATCTTTTGCTGGAGGAGGAGAAACAAGCACCTCCTGTCATCTTAGCTCCATCTGAACCCCAACGATCTACTCAGGCCTCTACTTCTAGTGATTACACTCCAATTGATCTTCCACCTTCTCAAATCGACACAATCCATATCGCCACGAGAACCCAACAGTATGATAATCCATCCTCATCTACAACATCTCGACCACAGGTTGTCATTTCTGCAGCCCCCGAAGGAGTTCCTCCTTCCTCATTAGCCCCACGACCTCGGGTCTCTATTCGTGCTGCACCTCGGGCTCAAATTCCCGTGTCAGTTGAGGAGAGTGTTATGAAACAACTCACCCAGGCTCCGGTCAAAATGTCTCTTTTTGACCTCATTGATCCTCTCATGACATCGCGAGGCTCGATTGATAATCTGCGTCGCATCGCGGTGAATTCAGATGAGCCCCAGCCCTTTGAGTTGGTTGTTGGATTGAATAGACCATCAACCGCCATTTCTTTTGAAGATTCGGAAATTCCTCCTCTTTCTTCAGAGGATTTGGAGGCTCCCCTCTTTATCACGGTCAAATCGACAACACTACATTAAAACGCATTATGATCGACGGTGGAGCTGCACTCAGCGTCATCTCCTCGCACACATTCGAGCAACTTAAGTTACGAAAGAGCGTAGTGTACCCCGCCTTTCGCCCTTTCGATCATTTAACGATCAGGCTAGCGATTACTTTAGGAGCGTGGTCTTACCCATTCGAGTAGGTAAGAAGCTGCTTCACGAACTCTTCTACATTGTTGAAGGGAAATTCCACTATAATATGATCCTCGGACGCTCCTGGATTCGCGCAATGCATTGTGTCCCATCCACCCTCCATCGATGCTTAAAATATCAATATGAGGGCAAAATATATACTCATCCAGGAGATCCTTTTCCTTCCGCGCAATGCGACATGACCACAGGGTCTGCCCCTCTAAAGGAAAATGCCTGTTCTCCTGACGGGGCCTCATCTTCTTCCATACCTGCAACCAAACTACCGGATGTACAAAATTTAGAAGAGACATTGCAGCGTTTCTCACTAGGAGAGCTTCCTCTCCTTTCTTTTGACAACCATCTTAAACCTAGTGAGTATGGTAGACCAGACAAACAACCTGAATATCAGCCAGGTCTTGGTCGCATCGTCACCATTGGTCTGCCCAATCAACAGACTAATTTCATTTACGGTGGTCTTGACATGCCCTCACTATCACCCGGATTCTCCTCCTAGGACCAAACCTTATCTAACAGGGTTCGATTATCTACAGAATCCCACGTTTGCAAAAACTTATTTATATCGATGCGCATGGAAGGGCTTTGGCTTGGGTAAATATGAACAAGGTGTGCATGACCTCGCGTCCATTCCAACTCTCAAGCCACATCAAAAATTTGGTTTAGGATTTAAACCTCTTTCAAAAGCCACCAAATCACTTTGTTCTCGATGAGCCTCTTCTATTGAGGAACCATCTTCTCCCAAAGTCGAAAGCATCACTCGATGTGGACGATGACATTTCCATCCCGTCTAACTTTTTTTTTTCAATACCATTTCCTTAGGGCCGCTAGCCTATAAGACTAACGACAGGTCCACTTCCATACCGTTAATCTTCCCTGAAATAGTTGGAGATGACTCTCCTACTATCACACTATCTTTGTGCGGATGATGATTACTGTCCTCACCTATGCGGGGCGAGAGGATTCCTATCTTCCCAAAACTATTCCTTCTGACACGTCTACGCTTCTCAACGAAGCCACTGTCGACCTTAATATAGGGACTTCTAAAGACCCTCGCATCATTAAGGTCGGCCAGTCTCTTAATCCACAGGAATTAGGAGACTTTACCACTTTTCTTTCCAACCATCGTCAAGCTTTTGCTTGGGCATATGAGGATATGCCAGGACTCGATCCCGATATTGTGGTCCACAATATCGTTACTCTTCCCAACATCAAACCAGTTAAACAAAAATTACGTAAAATGCACCCTAGAGTAGCCCTTCTTGTTAAAGAAGAATTGCGCGCTTGCTCTCTCGGCTAACTTCATCGACCCATCGATTATCCACATGGGTTTCCATGTAGTACCGATAACTAAAGCTCTTTGGGAAAATTTGAATTTGTACCGACTTAGGGATCTTAATCTTGCTTGTCCAAAAGATGATTTTCCTTTACCTAATATCGACCAACTCGTGGATTTAACTGCGGGTCATGAGATGCTTTCTCTTATGGATGGTTTCTCTGGATATAATCAAATTCTCATCGCACCAGAAGACCAACATAAGACTTCTTTCATAACTCCTTGGGGGACCTTTTGTTATCGTGTCATGCCTTTCGGTCTTAAGAACGCTGGAGCAACCTATCAGTGAGCAATGACCTACATCTTCCATGATCTCTTACACAAAACTGTGGAAGATTACGTCGACGATCTCCTCGGTAAATCCAAGCGTCGGCAGGATCATCTTTTCATCCTTGCACCTCTCTTTGAGAGGCTTATCCACTTTTGTCTTCGTCTAAATCCATCTAAGTGCGTGTTTGGCGTTCTCACTGGTAAACTTTTAGGTTTTATCATTTCCATTAGGGGTATTGAAGTAGACCCACAAAAATAAAAGCTATCCTTGAGATGCCTCCCCCTTCTAACTTAAAAGCAACTCCAGAGTCTCGAGGGCGTCTTGATCGGTCGTCGTTTTATCTCACAATTGTCGGACCGTTGTCACCTTTTCATCATCTCCTCTCATAAGAATGTTCATTTTGAATGGGATGAACATTGCCAAAAGGCCTTCGATGATCTCAAAGCTTATCTTCTTTCCCCACCTGTGCTTACACCTCCACGCGAGGAGCCTTTCTATCTTTATATCTCTGTGGTGACCATGCTCTGGGCCATGATCTCATGCATCGGGACGCTTGCGGTAAAGAACAAGTTGTCTATTACATCAGTCGCACCCTTCATGAGTATGAAACACGTTATTCCAAAGCTGAAAAGCTATGTTGTGCTCTCTTCTTCGCAACTTCTAAGCTTCGTCATTACCTCCTTAATCACAAAACTTACATTGTCACAAGTGTCAATCCACTCAAGACAATTCATGCGAAGCCTTATCCACATGATCGTATCACTCGTTGGCTCATGCTTATGATGAATTTGATCTCGAGTTTATCCCGCAAAAGTCTATCAAGGGTCAGGTCATTGCAGATCAATTAGCTGATGCTCCTCTCCCGGACACTCAAGTCCCCCTTGCTCGATTCCCCGATGAATATATCCAACAAATTGATTTTGGTCTGTCTCCATTTAAAGTAAAGCTCTTCTTTGATGGATCCAAATGCCGGCAGGGGAGGTGCGGGTTTCGTGATGATTCCTCCTTGGGAGTACGCCTATCCCGATCACACACAAAAATTGAACTTTGAGTGCACCATAATATGGCTGAATATGAAGCTCTTGTCTTGGGTCTTGAAAATGCCATTAATCTCGGCGCTCGTCATATTGACATCTTTGGTGATTACGAACTCATCGTTAATCAAGTCACGGGTGTCTATCGATGCGGAATGATATCCTTCAAAAATATCGTGATATCGTTCTCGTTCGACTCGATCTTTCGATAAATTCACTATCGAAGCTATTCCTCGCCTTTGCGAATCGATTCGAGATCTGATGGCTTCGTTAGCCTCACTTATCCCACCTTTTACCAGGGACTCGCGACTTTATGTGGGTACATGTCTGATGATTAGATCAACCATCTCATCTTAGGCAACTAACTTCAATCCATCTTTATCAACCCATACTCGGGATGAGTGGTATCAACAGAGATCGTTGATTATCTATCTCATTCGGTGCTTCCTCCGATCGACTTCCATGGTAGAAGATCTTTTATCCTACTGCTAATCGCTATATACTATTTTAGGAGGGATCCTCTACAAACGCGGCTTTGATGGCATTTTGCTTCGGTGCCTCAAATCCCTTGAATCATCTAAAGCTATCCGGGAGGTCCATGACGGTATCTGTGGTGGACATTTTAGTGGCTCGGCCGTAGCTAAACGCATCTTACGTTTGGGATATTATTGGCCTTCTCTTAATCGAGATTGTTGTGAATACACTAAGAAATGTGTCAAGTGTCAACAACATTCCAATCTCACACATCCTAGTCAAGCTTTACTGACCTACGGATTTGTGGCCTTTTTCACAATGGGGTCTTGATCTTATTGGTCTCATCAATCCCGTTCTTCACAGCGTCATCATTCTATCATTCACTTGCCCTTGAATACTTTACTAAGTGGGTGGAAGCTATCCCTCTTTCTTGAAAAAAAGCTAAACCCATAGTTGATTTTGTCTATCGGCACATCATTTGTCGCTTTGGTGTTCCACACAAACTCATCACGAGATAACGGTAAGTCTTTCAAGAAGCGTTGATTTGCGAACCTCTGCGGCGCTTTCAATATCAAGCTCGACTTTTCCTCTCCATACTATCCTCAAGCTAATGGTGTGGGGGCTTCCATAAAACTTTGCGTAATATCCTCATGAGGTAACTAGTCGAGTGGTAGGGATTGGCATTTACATATCCCTTTTGCTCTCTGGGCTTATCGGACTAGCATTCGTACTCCTCTTGGTGCTCTCCCTTCTCTCTCATCTATGGAGTGCAGGCTGTTTTCCTTTGGAAGTCCAAATCCCATCTCTCCATGTTTCTCTTAGAGAATTTGTCTCCGATGAGGACTATCGTCAAAATCGTCTAGCACAACTTGAATTATTAGATGAGCGGCGTCTCAACGCTCTTGAACATCATCAAGTCTATCTTGAGCGTGTCAAACGTGCTTATAACAAGCACTTGCAGCACCGTGACTTCAAAATTGGTGATCTTGTTCTTAAAGAAAATCAAAATGTCACTACACTCGAAAGGAGTCAGCGTGGTAAGTTTGCTCCCAACTGGATGGGTCCGTGCGTTATCACCCATAAATATGGATGCAGGGGCTTATCGTCTATCTTCCATGGATGGTATACCCAAGTGGAACCTCTTAATGCCTTGCATCTACGGCCCTTCTCTTTTAAAATCTATCTTACACAAATCTAGTCACAAGACAGATCTTTCATCCGTCTAACAACCAGTCATATACTTTCATGGTGATTCGAAATTATGTGGTTCTCAGCCTATTGTCTTGTTTACCTTAAATATGAGTATCGCGGCTCTACTCATAGCATTTTTCTTCGGGATATGTTTCTCCTCATGGTAGGAACACCTTAATCACTGTTTCATTTGTCCCAAGTGCTTATCTTAATCGGATCTACTCGGGGCATGAGTGTATGTTCTTTATACGTTTTCTTCCCCTCTATCTGATCTATCTAGGTCTAAACTCAGCTTCTTCCAAAAAAAAAAAAAAAAAAAAAAAAAAAAAAAAAAAAAAAAGGGGATAGGCCAGTCCCTTGAAGGACAGCTACCCATACAATCAAATGAATCAAAAGATATAGACCATGCCCTCGAAGGATGGCTATCATTAAAATTCAAAATACAGACCGCTCCCTTGAAGGATGGTTTTTTCTCAAAGAAATATTCAAGGCTTCTTGCATTGATCAGCCTTTGATCGGTTTATACACTTTTTAGCATCACTGAAAGACTTCCCGTATTGATCAGTCTTTCCATATCAAGCAAACTTCCCGCATTGATCAGTTTGCTTTTCTGCCAGAAATCATGAAGCTGAGATATAAGACCTTTTGTCGATCATATGGAGAATCCTATTTTCCCAGTATGGACATGTATTCTGTCCCTTGTAAATTCCGACAAGATACCTACTTACTGCTCCTTTCGTTTCCCTCCTAAATCTGGTTTGCGGCTAGTTAGTGTCAGGTTTATTTTAACCTCATATAGGGCCTTGCATGCATGATCTTTTGATTTCCTATCCAGATTCTATCTATGGTCGGTTGAGAGTCCAACTTATCATTTTCTTTCTTATCTGGGTATATTTCCTTTATTTCTAGTCAAGGTCATTTTCATTACATCCTTGGCTCTCGCAAAGAGTATTCCCCATTATTCTTTGTTATTCATCCAGTCAAATTGACATTTCACATGTTAATTTAATCAAAATTTATCATCTATCTAATTTCATCTTATCTATCAAAGCATGTATTGTCAACACATGTGGATCTGGCTATCTATTTTCATCAAAATTAAATTAACATCTCAAACATACCGAATACATCAATCACATCTATCCATCTATCCATCAAAATATCTAAAAACTTGTACATCAAAACACATCTATCTATATCCATTTTTCATCAAAATTAAATCCATCATCATCACATCTATCCATCTATCCATCAAAACATCTAAAAACTTGTACATCCAAGTTACACTACATCTATCTATATCCATTTTTCATCAAAATTAAATCCATACATCAATCACATCTATCCATCTATCCATCAAAACATCTAAAAACTTGTACATCCAAGTTACACTACATCTATCTATATCCATTTTTCATCAAAATTAAATCCATACATCAATCACATCTATCCATCTATCCATCAAAATATCTAAAAATATGTACATCCAAGTTACATTACATCTATCTATATCTATTTTTCATCAAAATTATATCCACATATCAATCACATCAAATTACATCACATCTATCTATCCTCTATGTCTATGTTCATCCATCACATCTATTTATCATCTATCGATCTATGTCTACATCCATCACAATTACGCTACATCTATCCATGCATATCAAAATTAAAAACAGGAGAACAATCATATGACAAAAACAATGATAAATCTATATATATACATAAGTGTCTGTACAACAAAAAATGGGTGGCTCTCAATCAAGCCATCTATCTGATGCCTTCGATCGAGGCTACATCACTACACTGATACAAAATATATCAATCCCTATATCGTAAAATCTGATGCATGGAGGACACTATCTCCTCCACCCTCCTCTGGACCAGGTTGTCTCTCCTGGCCGCCGCCTATCGAGCTAGATGCACCTGCTGCTGGAGGCCTCTGCCCACCTCGGTCTCTCCCGGTGCTCCCTCCACTGATGCCCCGCTCATTGGCCGTCGTCGCTGATCTCCTCCTCCCCCTCCCGTCTTGAGGCACATCCGGGCATCTTTGCGCTAGGGCATCCTCATAGTATCTCACCTCGGAGGAGGGCGATATGTGCTCAAGCTCACGGTACCGGTGCTCGTAATGGTGCTTTTGGTCTTCTTTGGGGCTTTCTTTGGTGCTTCTTGGTGGTGCTCCTCCTAGGGTCGTGCCCTGTGTACCAGACTCTGACATGGTACCTGTCTCCCCATATTTGGCCCTGAGGGCCTCCCTATGTCGAAGGTAGCGATCCCTCTGCTGGATCGCTGTATCTCGCTCCTGGCGAGCGGTGTCTCTCTCCAAAATCAGGGCATCCCTCTCCTCTGTCAGAGCTCTGATCTCCTCGAGAGCCACCTGGTGTGTCTGCGTCAGGGTGGCGTGCTCTCCCTCCAGTCTCTCCAGCACCGTAGCCATATCCTCCTCGTCGGCATCTATAGATGCGGGAGATGTCGTGGTAGCTCTGTCGCATACCATGCAGCATAACCATCACCTACTCCGGCATCATCATCACTGTCTGTGGAGGGTGGGGCCTCTCTCAATGGATCTGCCGGGATCAAAATCGGCAGATCAGTCTCCCTGCTATCTCACCTATAAGGCCTGTAAGTAGTCGGCCTTTATCTGCACTAGGCCGAACTGTCTCAATACCCGCATAAATGGGACTCGCTCCCACATATCAGGCCTGCGGCCCCTAACCACCCTGCTCCGTCTCAATGCCACCAAGTGAGCATCCTGACCAGCCCATGTCGGAAATACCCGATATGGCCTCCAGATAACTTGATCCGGTGTCAGCGTCCTGAAACGCTCGGTATACCAATCCGCCGATCTCCTGTATCTCCAGAGGCCATATCGGCCCGCCATCGCCGGAATCCATAATCAATAGCTCCCACTTTGCTTTGGCATCGAGGAAGCCGGATGGCACGATCAACTGCTATATGCTCATATGCCCAGCAATGGAGCACAAAACTAACATCGATACCTGTCCTCCGGCCAGTGGTATACATCCATAGCTCATGATATATCCGAGCTATCAAAGCATCAACAAAAGCAAATACACATGCAGGAAGCTGCGGGATGTCATGAAACGCAATCTAATAATAATAGTGGGAATCTCCCACCTCCTGAATCTGGCAGAGCAAAATAGGATATCGCCATCTGAATCAAAACTATCATCTGCTCCAGGGACTATCCTATCTATCTTTGAGGGCTATCCATTTGCCCCGGACACTATCTCTGAATCATCTGCCCTATCTCCATACAATCGAACTAGGGCCCTCTGCTGCTGCTCTCGTGGTGTAATCTCTATCGGGTCCCCAGTGATCGGCAGTCTCAAAATCCTATATATATCCTCATGGGTGATGGTCATCTCACCCGTCCTGAACCAAAAAGTGCACGTCTGGCTATCCCATCGTCGCACTAGTGCTCGCATCAACTCTACATCTCGCGGCACTCGTCTGTAGTACCTAAAGCCCCCGAGCCCGGCTAACTCTAAATGCCGCCAATCTGCATCAGTCACATCGGGAGAATAGTCTCTAGTAACTCGGGAATAGCATCCCTCATGTGTAGAACCTCTCGTGCCTGCATCCACGACATCAAGAGCAATATTAGCCTCATATTTACCCAAATCAGAACATCCAAAACAAAAAAATTTTAAAAATCTATTCACAAGTCTATACAATCGGCGTCGATTAAATACAATCGGCGTCGTTTATTTATAGTCGACGCCGATTAATATCAATCGGCGCCTTTACATATAATCGGCGTCGATTATACCAATCGGCGCCGATTGCTCGGCGGATGTAAAAAACACCCTGGCCTCCCACCCGGCAAAATAGAAATTAAAAAAATATATATATAATAAAAAATAATAAAAAAGTAAAACAACGGGTTCAAGAAGAACCACTTACCCCAGGTCGTGTCCTCCTCAGCTTCTGACCGCTTCCAGAGGCTTCCATGGTGCTCAAATCCAATTTTTGACTCTCTCTGAATCGATCGTCACGATGTAAATAAATCGTTCACGTTTTCCGTTCACATATTTATATGTGCTTTGAATGCGGTCGGCGCCGACTATTGGTCGGCGCCGTTTATTTGATCGGCGCCGATTATTATAATCGCCGCCGATTTTCCATATCTCTTTGCCATAGTGTTGATGCTTGGCTTATTTATCTATCTGATCATTATTGTGCGTTGAATGTTGCCTTTTGGCACATATTTTCGATATCACCGTCCATTTCGAGTTTGTTCCCTTTGCATGGGGCACTCGTACTTTTTGGCAACTTAGAGTTAAATGGGTCTGTAGGCACTAACGTCGTCTGCTTTGCAGACCGTCTAGTTGTCCCTACCAATGTGTCTCTCTTTAGATGCTGACTATTTTGCAGCCCTCCTTACACTCATGGGTCTGTAGGTACTAACGTCGTCTCATGAGGAGACCGTCTAGTCTGCCCTACCAATGTGAGTTCCTTGGGTGGCTATGCCTCTTTATTCATGTTTGTGCATCATCAATGATCAGATCTACTCCAGACATCCAGCTGGGGCATCCCGCGTTTTCATCTACCTTTTTTCAAACTTGGGATCGTTTGTTCTATCACCCATCCCATCCCTAGTTTGAGGGGGATCACATCATCACTTTTTCTTCCCTTCTTCCATCTCCTTGTTTTTGTCTCATAACCTTGCTTATCGCAAGTTACTTGACAAAAAGGGGCAAAATGTAGACACCTAAAATTGATTATCCAATCTGGTGTCCCTTGTGCGCGTTTTCTCTCTCTGGTAACCTGGGGCACGTTTATATCACCACTATCCCCTTGGGATATTATTCGATTTGTGATTTAAACACCTATCCTAAGTTTAATTCACCCCATTATATTTTACCCGTGAGTAATTAAATATTAACTATTTAATTACACCTCTTCACATGTATCCTAACCACTTATCTACCCCATATTTATCCTATCCATGTATCACCCCTATTTCTCCTCCTCCCAAAGCGGGATATTTCCCGTATTTGAGGTGGAGGGATAACTCTTATCTTTCCAGAAATCGTTCATTTTGGCCGTCTCGGGAGTCTGTTCCGTGATCGGCGCCGACCGGTACTCGGTCGACGCCGATTTTTCGGAGTGGCGCCGATTATAAATGGAAGCCCAGAACTCAGTTCTGGGAGGACACGGAGAACAAAAAAATAGAGAGAGAGAGAGAGAGATCGTGACACAGAGACACAGATTGTAAGAGAGAGAACAAGAGATCTTTTAGCATCAAGTGTGAACATTATCTATCGAATGAGAGCGGATCTTGTCCGAATCAATCCCTGAGAGGAGCACCGTTACTCTGCTCTTATCACATCAACATCTCACGTCTCCATTGATTTTCTGGTGACTCTTTTCTGCGCCCCGGCATGGGTGGAGTCTTCTTAGTATCTCTCAGACTTCCATGCGAGATCCAGCAGACGTTGACGATCTGGCCTTCGCTTTCCGATTTCCAAATCTTCTCACACTTTATCTCGGATCGGCGCCCTATCTATATCGATCGGCGATCTACATCGATCGGCGCCCGATTTCAATCGCGATCGCCGATTTTAACGATCGATTCCCTTAAATCGGCCGATCTCCTGCGAGACGAGGTAAAAAAGACGCAGGTAACACAAATCCACTTTGTTTTCACGGTTCCTATTTTACATGTTGCTTTTTGCTTTCTTTTTGTTTAGATTCTGTTTATTACTTTGATCAGAAAATCTAGTCTTGTACGTACATCTTTTATCATGTATATTTCTTTACTTAATTGAAAACGTGGACTGACATCCGCCGAGGGAGCCTATCGCTTCCCGGATCCGCTTCTCGGGCAGTCCACCTAAATATCTTTTAACGTGGTCTTTTACAGCATCGGTGTCTCGCAGGTTACTTGGATCTACTGTGCAGAATTGCTCGTGTGCGCCCGTCTTATCTACATCGACTTCCTTATCCATCTACATCTTCGGATCTTGTCCATCAGTATCGATTTCATTGGATGGAGGAGTGTAGTAACATTCCCTAGGACTTTGAGGTCCATCCAAGGTCCCGCATGCGTGAAGCATTCGGTGGCAAAGAAGACATCTTATATTGGTCATTCTTTGACATGAATGACACCCTATGAACAAGAAGATTCTTCTTGGGCATACCAATCAAATATGGAGGAGCCGACTTTGAGGTCAACTTCATTTCTAAACTTGGTCAAGTCCACCCTAGGATAAGCTTATCCCATGGTCGACGTGTAACTTCTTACGCTGAACATGCATGTAATGCGCTAACAAGCTATCATCAAAAGTGGGGATCTAGATATTTGATAAATATTGTGTGATCAAGAGAATTCACAAGGAAATAAAGGATAAGGATGAAACTATTACGCAAATGAAGCAGAATAGAGAAAATAAAAGGGGCGGACATGCACAACTTATAAGAAAGCGTAAACCATTCTAGATACAAAGTAAGTTTAGCATACCCTAGCCTTGTAAAATACCAAGGAAAAATATGAGATAGCATTGCATTACTTGGAATATATGACATGGATTCTCTCACATGAGTAAAGAAGGATAAAGGGAATAACTTCTGAGTAGTTAGCCACATAGAAGAAAATAGAAAAGGAAAAATTGAAGCTCATCTTGCATGCAGACGAGGCACTTTCTGTAGAGGCTAAGGAGGTTGCATGGAAGAAGAGTTTGTTTTTATCAATGCCAGGATTTTGACCTAGTTGTGAGCATGGTGGCTCAAAATGATGAGGCGAGAATTAAATGAGATCTAGGCCAAAATGAGGAACAATAGGGCCAGAGGGAAAAGTTAATGCGGAGGTAGAGTAGAAGAGGGATTATATATCACTTTTGAAGACAACACTTAAAGATAGATTAAAATAACTTTTTCCCAGGTTATGCACAAAATAGATGCATTGGATGATGTTGCAAAGCGTATAGAAAAAATTGGTCACGAGTGGAAGGGGAAGGTTGAGGAGCTCACTCCTACAGAGGTATTAGACATATTTGATGTTGCATCGGTACAAGAAATGAAGGAGCTGGAAGGATGGAGGGAATTGGAAAAGATATTGGTTAAGGAGTTTCAGGTGCTCTACCTCCTAGTTAATCAAACTTGATTCTTTGATTCTTTAGCATAAGCCATATTATTTTATTCATTCATTAATCAATGACATTATTTATTCATATAGTCTTGGATGATCTATTCTTTGATTTGGTGTTTCGAGAATGGACAAGATCGGAATCAACACATAAGGATGTGTGCTAGGAGTTGGAGTATCACGTGAAGGGTTACACATAGAGAAGAGACATGACAAATAAGCACATACATGTAGCAAGGATGAGGACATAGCCATTTTTTGAGGATGGGATAAAAATAGAATTGGAGTGTTGATGATGCAAGGGATAAAAATAAGTATGGCTTGACGGTCAAGAAATGGCTATTTTTAGAGAAAGCATATACAAATCATGGATTAAAGCACACACATATAGAAATCTATTAGGATTAAGGATAAGAATAATACAATCTATTACTATCTATTTTGTAAAAATCATGCAAATTTTGTATGCATGGTTAATTTTAGAGAAGAAAGCATGCGATCTAGTTTTGAGAGCATGCCTATTTTTAGAAGAGTGCATGGGTGGTGAAGAGAAATTCCCACCCCTATATATACTTGTTTTATGCCATTGTTGTGGTATTTCTTTCATTCTTAGCAGAGATATGATGTTCGATACGATCTAGGGTTTGATACTTGCACACACAGTCTAACGCACTAATACAATGATTATTATGTATTTAGCTTCTATTAAGTAATGGATTATGGTTTATGATGGATAATTTGGATGGATTTTTTTATTGGTGACATGTCTGAATATGGTGATCTAATAGTGTAATTGATATTAGTAATTATTTCCATGGATTGATTTTTTCCTTATTATATGTGTTTCCAAGATGATGTGAATGAAATGATTAATTATGTATATATGAATACTTGGTTAGTTATTGTGACAATTATGCATGCTAACTTATTCACAAGCAAACACAAAGGAGGGACTGGTAGTTGTGCACACTTTGGGTGAGCATTCAATTATGATGGAATGAGGTGCCGCAGTGTATAACACTTGAGTAAAATTAAAGGCTACACTCAAAATGACCAAGAAACATCCTTTGTGAAAAATGTGGAATCTCCACATGATGGTGACATTCAATAGGATGAAGGAAATGTTGTTAATAATCACAACTGGATTTGTTATATGACTATCTTCTTATCTACTGGTACAAGTCAAAAAAGGAGATATTTGAGGCTACGATCTATTCCCTATACACTAATTGATGGGATTTTATTTAAAAGAAAAATTGATGGATTTTTGCTAAGGTGCATTGAAGGTGAACAAGTAGACAAAGTTTTGACAAAATTCCATGATGGTTTTTTTGGTGGAAATTTCTCTATCAAAGCTATTGCAATGAAAATCTTAAAGGCAGGATACTTTTGGCCCACATTATTTGCAGATGCTCACAAATGGGTTAGAAAATGCAGGGAATGTGCTTTCTTCACTGGTAAGAAGAGTTTGGTTGTCCTTCCACTTCACCCAATTCAAGCAGAGATACCATTTTCCCAATGGGGTCTTGATTTCATTGGCATGATCAATCCTCCATCTAGTATTGGTCACAAATGGGTTTTGACAACAATATATTACTTTACCATGTGGACAGAGACTGTCACTCAAGGAAGTGACTGAATCAGTTATATTGGACTTCTTTGAGGAAATTGTGACAAGGTTTGGTATCCCTCAAACCATTATCTCTGATAATGTAAAATATTTCTTAGGCTCTAAAATTTATTATTGGTCTCTTGGACTTGGAATTTATTTGAAGACTTCTTCCAACCGCCACCCTTAAGGTAACGGTTTGACAAAATCCACTAACAATAAATTGATTAGGATTATGAAGATAACAATGGATATCAATCAAATGCAATGGTATACAAATGTGAGAAATTCCCTTTGAACTGACAAGATCACAACAAAGAAGACAATTGGTAGTTCCCCTTACAAAATTGTGTATGGAAAGAAGAAAGACTTCCTTTTGTCACTTAAATTACCTTCACTCAATTGGCTCACCAATTGGAATTTGAGGTGCGCATCAAAGAAAAATCATAATGGTAGAATTGGTTGAGCTTGAATAATTTAGAAATTCTACCATGATTAGGTTAGAATAACATAAAAATATCCAAATAGTGGTTTGATAAAAGGGCTAGGGATCGACATTCAAAGTTGGTGATCTGGTTTTGAAATGGGATGCGAGACAGAGAGGCTAAACCGAGATGACACTCTAAATTTGATGCAATTCGGAGTTGGCCATATATCATTAGTGCTTGGAAGGAAACTAACTCTTTTGAGTTGTCTAACCTTGATGGAAATACATTACAAATCCCAGTCAATGGGATTTATCTCAAGCATTCCCATTAAGTTTTTACATTGCATCTTGTATATATTATATTAGTTTTCAATTCCTCCAAGTACTTGTAGCACAATTTCTTGTTGGTAGTGTATTTTCCTTTCCCTAAGTGCTTTGCACAATTTTTTGTTGTCTTTGGGTGGCTTTTTCATTGCACAGTGTTTCGTTCGAGGATTCTAGAGGAAGTATGTGGTGGGAAGAGTTTCAAGGTTTCAAGGATCAGTTGTAATATCTCATAGAATCAATGTAGAGAAACTAAAATTAGAACATGGGGACAATTTGAGATGTTCATTCCTTTATCCAAATAGATCAATAGAATGTAGACCAGTGTTATCTATGCTTCTCCTACGGAAAAAAATTTAGTCATTGGGGTAGGTATAAAGTTTCATATCTTCATACCCAAGAAATCAACTTTAAAGAGTATTTCAGGGAGAACTTGAACATAATTCAAATCAAGCTTGCATGCATTTGAGGTTAGGGATGTTGCTACTCAATTTATTCATAGCTTTCAGAAAACATGGTTAAAAGATCATATTCAAAATAAATTTCTACTCTTATAAAATTTAATTTAGAACAATTTTATTGTGAAATGATCAATTCAAGCATGACAAATCAACTCTAGGTTTAAGCATGTGCTTCATGTAGATTTAGGGGTGAGAGATTCAAGTTTTAGATCAATTTTCAAAATATCAGGCTGACTTCATGCCCAATGGATGCTTCAAGGACATTGATCTCTTCAATATAGTTGGCATATTACCCCATTGAGTCACCAAACTCATCTAATTTTACACCCCTTGCAAATTGACCAACTTGACATCTTTGGACTAAGGTAGTATGATGGAGCCTTGGAGAAGAAACTAGAAAAAGTAGGTAATTTTCATGTTTTGGGGCAGGTACAATCATTTTGGGGCATCCTCTCCTTCTATGTAGTATTTAAAATTCTAAACAACTAGAAGAATTAATCAAAATTGGCCAAAATATGTAGTTATGTGGCTAAATAGGGTATTTAAAGCACATAAGGAATGGTTCCCACGGGCTTTGAGTTCTTCGCATCACCGATTTGGCCATGTAAAAGGTTGGGAATGGTGTAGTGCGAGATAAAGTGGGTCCTGAAGGAACATGTGGAACAGTTTAGTTGAGTATTTGGTTATTCGATCGGTGACTTGTCTATAATAAAGGAGTTTGGAGTGTATTGCGGAAAAATGGACCCGACAAAATAATTTTATTGGGGCATTGGTTCTCTACATGTTGCATTAGCCAATGATGGAAGTGGGGCAATATTGTGAGTGGAGTGGACGGTGTGGGCACTAGTGAAATGAGTGGAACTATTCCACAGTCCCCCTAGAAACCAAATCTCCACCACACACACAAAACAAACAATGCAAAAAAAGTGGGCCCAACAAGAACAATTGGAATGGTTCCACACTTCCTTTAATTCCCCAATTAGACAATTCCTTGACACCTAACACAAACCGCATTAAAGTGGACTATAACATTGTGCAGGGAACTCCGTCAACCCATCCCACACACCCTAATCTTAAAATGGACATAATCACACCCAATAGCTCCGAATTTTAGATTTCTTAATTTTGACAAGGGTAGATGGGTGAAAAAGAGGAAACATAGTCTAACATTAAAAAGAATAGTTCTAGGTAGCTCAACTACCACATTTGATGAGGTATGGTGCCCATTCTTTCTCCTACAAGTAAGGTACCATGAAGGGATGACCTTGGAAGGTTTCTTATGCCTATTTTCAGTCATTTAATGCATGTTGTTAGTGGTTGAAGGTGGAAATCCGAGTTTCATCTCTCTTCCCTCCTCTCTCTTTTTCATCTTCTATATATTGTAAAATGATGCTCATTTTCCATGGTTGAATACTCTTATAATGCAAGGGCATCGTTTTATAGTGTTGCACAACTGTTCTTGAGTTACAAGCCTCAGATTTGGACCTTGTAACGTGTTTATGCCATCTTCCTCCATTGTAATGATGTGTGCATCTATATACTTGTTTTGTGACTATTATTCTGATATAACCGGGTGTTTTTATTGCATTTCCTATTCTTTTCATTTACTTGCAGGTATGTTGTGTATGTTTCCCCACCTTGCAAGGTTTATTTCTATTGTTTTTGTGTGAAAAATGGAAGTTTTAATGTTGTTCGACTCGTGGTTCTAAATTTCGCCCTCTCCTTCATTTTATTCCATTTTCCCTCATTTGAGAGTGCCTTCCAAAAAAAAAAAATTGAAAATCGATAGAAAGCAAAGGACGTATGCATTTACCATAAAAAGACAATTACGTATGCATTTATCTTGAAAATCAACACGTTTTTGCTTTGCCGACATCCATAAAAGCCACCTAATATTTAATTTAGTACCTTTGAGCGAAAATTGATCCAAAATTATGATGCCCACCTCGCATTCAATTTAGTACCTTTACAAATTTGACTTGTGCATCCTTCATGATGAAGAGAGGCTAATTCACATGAGGCTCACTGGCCAACATGGGTTACCCAAGCATGAGACTAGACCTTAAGATTTTTGTTAGTGATCATATTGTGAATGCAATTTTATTTTTCCATGTTTTATGTAGTTTCCCCACTTACATGGGGCATTTACTTTTATTTATTTATTTTATTTAACCTTTGGTTAAGTGGGTTTTTGTATTGTTTAGCCTAATGATTTTGTTTACCCTTTTTAGCTTACTTGTGAATTAATTTGATTGTTTGGAGCTTCCATTTATGAAAAACTTGGATTTGACTTAAAAGGCCAACTTTAAGTGGTGTGTGGGATAGGTAACTCTTGTCCCACACTCCCAAAACCTCCTCACGTGCCTGCCTATGGGGTAGCAGTACTTTCTTAGGAATTTTGGCCACTTAAGGGCTCAAAAGAACCTCATTATTTTCCTTAAAAAATTTCCAATTACCTTAACATTTAATGTAGTGTAAGGATAGAGTTAACTTGCAAGTTGAGTTAGATGATTTACTTGTTGATGTGAATTTCATTTATTTTCTTGATTTGATGGATTTTGATTTGAGTGTTGCTTGATTTTGGATTTGATTTTTATGCATTAATCATGTAAGGAAAATTTATGAAGGGTGATTGATTTGTAAGATGATGTGATGTTGGGCCATGTAGGCTTGTAAGTGTTTTAATTGTCTTTTTGGAGTATGTGTTGACTGGGGGTTTGGAGCATACAACATGGCATGATACTATTAGATGTTCCAAATTGGATTTTGCTTACTTAATCTAGAGTTGTTGCTTGGTTTGGGATAAAACAAGTATGAGTTTGGAGGTGATTTTGGAAATGTTGTAAGATTGTTGTTTGGAGTACATGCTTGGAGTGTTTGGTGTGAGCTCTAAGAATTAGGGGCCATATAAGCAAGAGCTATGCCCATCCTCTTGATTTCTATGTGTATATATTAGTTATTTTTACTCTCGCACTCTCTTTCTTCTCATAGTATGTCGTATTTTGTGTCTCACTTGAGCATGTAGATAATTTTTTGAATGTTGTTATAGTTACATTTACACCAAATGTGGGGCCTGCAAAAGTGTTAGAATGTTTGGGCATTAGTTATGCCATTGATGGAGGTTTAAGGGTGGGGATGGAGAGTAGTTTTATATGAATTAAAATAGAAGAAATAAAGGAAGGTTAAACTAACCTTAGTGGAGTGATAAGTGTGGAAATCTTGGTGGAAGGATAAACGAGTTTGTATGTGTCTTTGTGATCATTGAATGAACCAAAAGCTAGTCTACCTCCCTTAGTGGGTGTATAAGGGGAAATAAATGGAATTCTCTTGCCCTTGACAAGCCATTGGATGGCTTAGGTGTGTTGTGTTCGGTTTCATTTTTGGGTTGTGGCATTCTCCTTCTCATTATACCTATCTATTTTTTTGCTTTTCGGTGTGTACAAGTTGGTTATGTGTTTGTGTGTTGATCCATCTCTCATAGCTTTGTTGTTTGCCCTTGAGCCTTGTGTGAGTTAGGAATTTTTGCATCAATGAAGAGGAGTTTCCCTCATTGTATGGATGAGAGGTAAATGTTTTCTTCACCTCTCTTTTGGCATGTTTGAAGATTAGTTGGAGTTCTTGGAAGAAGATGATTCATTGAAGTAAAGCATAACTTTTGTTATAAGAATTTGTGAACTTAAAAGTATTAAATTTTGTGCTTGTATTTGTCTCTAAATGTGAGTAGTAAAATTTTGGAATATCCCTTATTTGAAAGTATTTTTTCATTTTTGTAAACTTTGCAAGGAAGTTGAAAGTTCTTGTTGAATGGAGTAAGTTGTGTTCTCATTAATTGTGTATTTGGGAGAAAAACTAGCATTCATACATTGTTGTTTTTGAAATGTAATGATGCAAGTAGAGTTTGTAAAAGGGTTTTTAGAATGTAGAATCTTGAATGTGAACTGCATCTTATTCATTCTTATCTCAACATAGGGGATAAAACTCCATGTATTTTTTCTGCAAAGGAAGAAGCATTAGGTGCTCTTGAGTTTCATATTGCAAGTTGAAATTGTATGTATTGTATTGTAAATTTTGATAACAATGAAGTATGAGTGCAAAACAAAATATTTGAAGCTCTTTCCTTCCTCTATCAAGTTTTCAAGTTTTTTTAATAAGAAAATGAATTAGTGATGACTTGGGAAATTGATCACTTCATTTTGGCCTTACGAAATGTTGCAAATTTGAGAATAATTTCATTATAATGGAAAACTAAGTATATAATTGTGAATGGATTTAGTATTAGAGTTTGAAATATATATATATATAAACAAATAATTCTAAGTATTAAAAAAATAGATATAAAAAAATAAAACCTAGTTGATTTTATCACATAAAAGATATATAAACAAAAAGAAAGAAAATATTAGGGTCATGACCTTTACAGTCATGACCCTTGGTATTAATAATGTATTGGAAGGGTGGGAAACCATGGCCAACCAAACTCCTCCCTGCACTATATCCTTAAGGCTCGGTCATCCTCGATGTTGAAACCCTCCTAGTTTTTTCACCGAGTGGTCATTCTTTGTGAGTGTTGTTGTAACCTTGCACAACATGTTACACATACACACACAGTTCGTGTATACACACAAAGAGAGTCTGTATTTTGGTTGGTCTTTGGAATTTTATATGGGGAGGTTCATTCTAGTTTGAAGAATACATATCAAATTATTAAAAGTGTGCATGATTATATAACTATAATATCAGATATGAGAACCATATGTATTTAACAAAGGTTAAGACTGATCAGACGTGTTTAATCACTTAAGACCTTAATTTTCTGAATGTATACTTGTACGAGCTTGATTGTAATATTTTTTTAGTTGTCCTTGTTGAAACAAATTTCAGTAGAATGTTAGGGTATTTTGAGTTTTTTATAATTTTATAGTAAATGAAATAGCAATACTGAAGAAGGTTGAGTGGAAATTGGGAAGTTTGTTTCTCCAAAAGATTGGTGCAAATGTGAATTTAGACAGGTAGGGCATGTTTACATTGGGAAAAATTCCATTTTGTATTGCTGGAGGGAAAGTTTCGTACACCAAATTGGTGTCTTGTATAACAATGATGTGGAATTTACGTTTCTCTTTATAGTATTAAATGGATTACAGTAATGTGGGGATTGTTAAATTTGTGTAAGTTAAAATCTTCATAGAGGCTCCTTAGAAATACCTGTAATTCTAACCAGTTATACCCTCTGTCCTTCACATCTTCATTTAATAACATCAAACCTAAACAGGCTCCGATTTAACAGGCATGTGCAAGACCTTTGTTTGAGCAAGAAATTTAAAGTAGGAATCCTCATCCCCGGATTCTTTTCTCCACAGTCCACATGGAAACTTCCCTTGACTAAACTAACCAGGCTAGGGGAAATCCAATCTGATACTTAGGTTCATGGCAGCTCACGTCCAATCATTGACCAAGCAGAAAAGGGAAAAAGCAAGAGAAAATTCCAATTCTAAATCAATATTCCAGAAGAGCTTCTACCTGATATCAAAATTGTAACATGAAAGCTTCACATGAAAGAGATAATATAAAATCCAAAGTTGTATGTGCATCAACCAAACCAAATACCGCCAGATTGATTGAGCTTGTGAATGCATAATTACAATCAAATGTAAATACATAGGCAATGATGCACATTGCATTCTATACATTTGATTTTATGAAAGCAATAACAGAGTCTAACGTTTCCGAACACAGGGGAAAAACTTGTTTAAACCTGGTCACTTCTTTATCACCTGCAGGTCTGACACAGTGCATCTTCTTATAGGTAAGCCTATGTTTACATATTTCTTTTCTTAGCATCACCAATAATCTCTGCAAGAACATTGTCCTTGTTTGAAATGATGGAACTGGTTTGCATCTCTCACAACAATGTGTCTTGCAACAACCTTGGAGATGAATTTGGTTACAGTGTGGCAGTCAAAACATATGCGGAGGTTTTTGACAACTCTGATAGTTGTTCCAGAGGGTGTATTTAACAAGCTAAATGTAATTTCTAGTTTCTCACTATGGTGGCATATCTCTGAAGACATTTTCTCCAAAAAAAAATTCATTAATCTCGTTACCATTTGAACCGCAACCTACCTACCTACATCTGCATAGATGTTTGATAGAAGAACATAAGTTGCAGTTTTTTCAAGTTTTTTTTTATTAATTATATTGCTAAGGATTCTTATCTTTTTGATGTGATTCTTATATTTCTAAGGATTTTTATGATTCAATTTCAATCTTTGGTTATCTAAGAAGTGTATCAAAAGAAAAACATCATTTGAGACTTGTCAGATTGGGGTCTAAGATTCACCAATGGGCTCAAAATCCCTCATTGAAGAGCAGAGGACTCCAATTTTTCAGCCAGTGATGACAGGGATAGAGCCCCTCTTCCATACATGTTCTTTAACATTGCCAGGAATTACCCAGGTTTCTGTAACAATTTCTGTTTTCAACATTTTTTTCCGAGGACCAACCCAAAAATAATAAAAAAATCAGTCCATTACATTGTGCAAATTAGTGGCCATACAATTTTTAGAAAGGTATATTGTGTTTCCCAAGACAAGTATTCCCCAAAAAGAAACAGAAAAAGGGAAAAGAAAATAAAAACTGCAGTAAACCACCATTTTTCTATTTGAAACATGAGAGGAGTAATTGGCAAGGTAGCAACTTTCATACATAAAGTAGTGAACAATGGTCTTCAAATATGGAAAAATGACTTGTTGACTTCATAACCATGAATTGGTAATGTAGATGCAGCTTGTTTAAAAACTATCAGCAGCTTACCATCAATGCTTCTCATCATTCTTCCCTCTGCATCAAACACAATCAACTTCTTCCCGTACAAGTGTAGCCAAACCCACCCACAACTATTAAACACCACTTGCAAGTGATAGTAGCTGACTCCAACATTACTCTATGGATTTCTCTGCATGCTCAAATCATTGACAATAGATCCTGTTTCAGTGCTAAATCTTCATAGAGGATCCTTAGAAATACCTGTAATTCTAACCAGCTATACCCTCTGTCCTTCACATCTTCATTTAACTTCCATAGACAGAGATCTTTATTATCCACCAAAACCACATTCCCATCATACCCAGTTAACTTCCCACACCTAAAGCTTGGAGATGTCCATTTTTTTGACTAATTCAAATAAAACACCAAAAAATCTATTGAAAACACTACCCTTATAGTTTGAAAACTATCCTTATTCTTCTAACAGTAGTTGAGAAAAAGTTTGATGACAGTTGTTTAAACTACATAAATGTTGTGCATTAATAATTACAAATAGGTCTATCTATGCCTAACAAATACATAACTTCATGGGGCTCTTTCCAAATCTCCTTAATGATAAATCTTGTTTGTGTTACTCCTGGAAGTTGTACACACAAGTTCCATCGTCATTTCTTGTTGTTGGGTCATAATTTTCCGCACTTGGGTCTATGCAACCTTCAGGGACAGGCAAAGTTCACTTGTTGTGCAGCCTTACCTGCAATTACCACAACAAAACCAATATTCATCTCTTTCCCATTCTCTATTTGCAGAGGTATTGTAATTCTAGTTATATGCACATTCTTTAACAATATTTCAATTTCGCATAAGTGATGTTGGCCTAGAAATAGAGGACATGTCATTTGTTGCACTTGTAAGCATCATAGACCCTTTTAGAGGGTCTTCCATAAGATCAAATTACATTCGAGAATTTACTCGGAGGTAAAATAATCACTGCATTAATATTATTGAGTCATTGGACCAACCCAACTCTCTTGAACAACTTACTCATTGAAGTAAATCAATCAAAAGTACTTTTTGATTGAAAATGATGCTTCTATTAGTACAATCAATGATGCATCTTTGATCACAGACTCTTAGAAAATAGAAAATGAAATTACAGACCATAGAAGGCACCAATTTTAATAGCATCCTCATTAGCTTCCCCAAGATCAGCTTCAGCCATGTACTTATCAGCCAGTTGCACACGTTTCACATTCTCTTGCTCTTTAACTAACATGTTTCCATACTCAAGAAGTTTCTCCACTGTCATTGCATGCTTTTGGAAGGTTGGAGGTCCTTCCCTTGAGTTGATTAGATTTTTTCCAATGCTCTCCACCCCCACTTCTCCTATCCACTTTGTCACCTCATCATCATATACCCTTGCTCTTAGGGAACCAAAGAAATCTGCAACACTCAGCTCAAATTGAAATAAGATTAGCCATCAGGAACATTATCTGCTTGGAAAATTCCCTTGCAGACCCCAATTATGTCGTCCCTAGTTGGAGCCCAATAAAATTTCTCCATACGACTATCACGAATCAATGGGGCATACAAAGTTGAGAAGTCATTTCCTGTCACAATGATAGGAACACGGGGATTGTCTTCCTTGTTGTACATGCCAGGTAGCTGAACATTAGTGGGATTATCTGCGATGTTCATGAGTGTGGCATTCACCATTTGATTGTTCACTGTATACTGTGTTGTGCCTCCCATTCTTCCTGCTCCTACGTCAAGATCATTGATAAAGAGGACACACATCTTCCCTTTCTTAATGATATCAGCTGCTTCACGGTATCTTTTCCTGATTAACTTTGCAGGTTATCCTGCATTTCCACTTTCAAGCTCTCCAGCGCTCATCATGATTGGACTGTATACAAATAACAAAAATCCAGATATAAATATAAATTTACCTTTACAAACAGAGAACTTGGTATTTACATACCTTATGTGTAATACATAACTTCATTTCTCAAATTAAAAAAATCAAGCACAATCCATTATTTAGATGCAAAAATCAGATGCAACCTTAAATGCAAACACAATAGTCCAATCCAACAACAATTTCAAATTAAAATGACTCCATGCAACCCTTAAAGAAGAAATTAAAGATATAAACCTTGATTTGGACTTATCCATGTCACCATCCTCAGATGCAGGCATATATTCAAAGATAAACCAAGGTTTGCGCAAACAACATAATCTAAAGGGAAGGAAACATTGAATCACTTAATCCCCAGCTTAGGAAAGATGAGCTCGCATTGGAATGATTTTCCTTGACCTTTTCCTCCCCATATACCCAAAATGAGAGGAATCTGAAATCAAATAAACAGGTCCATCAGAAATGATAGCAAAATAGATTGTCCAAAAAAGTCAATCACAGGACATGAGTCCAAAGAGATGATTAAATCCATATTACCTTAATGTTTGGAAATTCATGAAGTTCTAGTGTTGTCCCATAGAAGCCTATTAAAGGGATCAAATTAGCTTTTTTTTAACTTACAACAAAAAGTATTTAAATATAAATACAGATCTGTAATGTGTGGGTGGGCACACTCCCAATTTTTTTATGTGCACTCATCATTTAAAATTTCAGACCTGTATGTGTATGGGTCTGACCTAGTTGATATCGTATGATGTACCACCAAAGAAAATGGCATTATGATAGCCTGAAAGAGGGTGTCAACCATTCCCTTTCCTCGAGTGATATCCTGTTGGTCATCTGATATATCATAGACAAGTCGCTTCCATCTGTCCTTATCAGTTTGCTTTTTCTCATCTATCTCAGCAACAACTTTGGAATTGTTATTTGCTTTTGAGCATCTCATTGGGTTTGAAGATTTGTACTTCCTCACATTGGAACCAAAGAATGAAGAATGGCTTGCACAGAAAGTCTTGGGGTATGATGCCTGCCCGCTGCTTGACAATGCCATTGTCTGTGAAGAAGAACAACAAATGTAAAATTATCATAGCCGATGAAGATCAACCAAAGGTTTTGCAATCCATACAGAAATTGAACTTCGGTGGGCTTGGGTAGATTTGAAGATGGGGTTGGGATTGGGTACCTAAATTATTACATGTTATACACACGCATTGCCATCAGTTGGACTCTTACCTCATTCATGGCTACACTCAGGGGTAGGCATTTTTCCTTAATATGGTTGGGTGGTGCACACATGCATTACCATAGGTTCCATCCATACCTATAGGCTCTAAAAGTTCCATGGCTATATAACCAAGATTATCATTAATTTAGTTAGAACGGGAAAATGACTATTTTACCACTCAATACATAGATTGCACACAGGGCTTGGATAGATTGAACATAGTTGTGCTTGGGTATGCAAAATGGTTACATGATGTGCAGATGCATTTCCATAGGATCGACCCCTACCTCCAATTGTACATTGCTATAAGTGATGGGGGTGACTTGGGTTCTGTATATTATGCAGTATAGACATGAATTGCCATGAAATCGACCCCTGCCTCCAGGTGTAGCTATGGCTACTCGAACTCCAATTGCCTGTTGCTACACATAGTGGAGTGGACTTGGGTTCTATGCATTATCAAAAGTTACACCTACCTGCGAGTATAGCTATGGCTTCTTAAATGTGGAAAACAAAGATCCTAATGAATTGGGCTTGAGAAAAAATGTCTAACAAAATTTAATATTAACTACCGTGATTATTGCTTCCGGCTGGAATCTTACAAAATGCCTTCAGATATCCACGCCCAATCTGAAAGCCTCTGAAATGAAGACCAAAATATTCGATTTGATTAAAATCCCTCAGTAATTTCAACGGCTTGTTTCAGGCACTCGACAAATTGGTGAAAATACCCTGCTTGTTGCGGCTCAGGATGGATTTTACCCACAAATTAACTTGCAGGGAAGCACAAGCCATGGAAAATAAATACAGGTGTCCTTGCGCAGATTGGTAAAAAAAAATAGAACAGGAAATAGAATAGTAAACAGAATAGGAAATGACATACAAATAAGGATGCCGAAATTACCCACCACCCACATAACCAATGAAAAACAAAAGCGAATACAGGAAAAGCCAACGGAACAGGAGCTGCACAGAATGGAGTTGAAGAAGGAGGATGACGAAAATGGGGAAATTAGCTAACAAGCAGCTTTAGAACATGACCTGACCATTTAAGCTTCATTTCTATTTTATTAGCATACAACAACAAACAACAAAATTACCAAAACAAACCTGTGCAGTAGCGCCGGAAGAAGCAATTTGATAGCATACAATAACAGAAAAAACCAAATATGCAAACAGAGAGCATATTTAAGGGAATCTTCCATGCGTATTCTCCATCTGTAAATGTTTATGCACAGTTCATGGGCCTTTTCAACAAATCCATTTTGTGCATATCCTGCAATCATGGCAGTCCTTGAGATCACATCTCTTCGAGGCATTCTATCAAACAGTTCACGTGCATTTTCAACAAATTCATATTGTGCATATCCTGCAATCATGGCATTCCATGAGCCCACATTTCTTTGAGGCATTTTATCAAATAGTTCACGTGCCTTGTCTATGCTTCCACATTTTGCATACATGTCTACCAGGCAGTTGCAACTACATCAGTCAAAATTCCTCTATCCATTATGCTTTGATGGTTGTAAATGCACATTCTGCTTACTACACACAACCCCTCTGAAGATAACATATCTTCAATTATTGCAGGCCTGTATTTTCACGGGCATGGTTTCACAAGGAAAGACAGTCCACTCTTTCATTGCTCATGGAATACAATTATTGCAGCATACAGAAGACATGGTTATCCTCACAAGGCAGTCACATTGTTTCACCATATGCAACAAACAGGTCTTCAACCCGATCTGTTTACATTTACCAACATACTCCCAGCCTCATAGCTGCAAGACAGGTCGACAGGAAAGAGGAAAAACCAACGGAAGAAGAAAACAAACAAGGGACAACAAAGGTGAATATAAATAGGTTTGGAGGATAGCCACCGCAAGACCATCTCATGATACGCATGCAACCAAGGACAGGTGCTCAAACGTGGAGGGGAGGACAACTGGCAATGAAGGATGACAAAAATACGCGATGTTAGCGATGTCCCCCGTACTAAAGACGAAAGTTGGGGTGTCATCTTATTGGTATACTATATTAGTGAGAGGGCCACATCCATTACAACATCACCCTTATTGATGTGAGAATCACATTAAACTATGATCATGTATAAATATTTGTGACACCATATGTCACCTACCAATAAGAAACTTAAAAAAAAACCTATGGATTTATTGATTAAATATAGTAAAAAACCCATAAACACGTGGAAATAGGGGTCAATATCAAAAAAAGTTTTAGTCATGACTATAAAGTCTCCCTCACACTACGCATATCGAAAAACAATTAACAAATTTCCCACCAACAAAATACATCCTATAAGGATCAAATAATTAACCAAAATAAAAACATAAAATGTTATAAAAGATAAACACACACATTAATGGGGATCGATTTTATTATGGTATTTATTATTTTATAAATTAAAATATAAAAATCTCTTCTTTATATCTAAATAATCTATTTTTTATTTAATATATAAAATTTATTTAAGATTACAATTCAATCTTTGTTTTTAATCAATTATATATGTAAATATATATCTTGATAAATGGTGTAACAATATAATTTACGATCATTCATATAATGAATAACCTTATAACAATTGCCAACTCACCAATACCCTTTTATATTTGCTTGGTCGAATACAAAGCCATTAAATAAATTTGCCAAAATACTCAAGCTCAAAATAATGTTCATGGATCCTCCAAAACATGGTGGGAGCCACATAGATTGGCAATCGTATGTGAAATGTATGATGGAAACATTGAAAGGTATCTTGTGAAAAATTCAAAGTGGGGGAGATAACAATAGAAGAGGAAGAGAGGAACTGAGGAAGGGGTTAGAGGGCTGGAGAAGTGTAAGGATAGGAAAATCCAAATGGGGAAGAAATCTAGAACTCCACAATCCAATAGCCACATGAGTTTTTCTCACCAATTTG
Organism: Taxus wallichiana var. yunnanensis; assembly: GCA_018340775.1. NCBI lineage: Eukaryota > Viridiplantae > Streptophyta > Pinopsida > Cupressales > Taxaceae > Taxus > Taxus wallichiana. The sequence goes on from CM031242.1 coordinate 620,599,356, forward strand.
GGAAGGTATTTTACATGCATGTAAGGCATATTAAAATATAAAAAATGCATTTTCCGACAGATGCATAATCTCAATTAGCGGCCACAAGTGAAATAATGTTTTGCAGGGGCATTGACAAAGACAACAATAGAGATGACATTTGTAGGGTTCACTCAATCGAGTGAAACTCCATTTTCGACACTTTCACATCTACTTGTCGATGCAAAAGGCCAACAACATGACATCATGTGAGGAAATAAGGGATTTTTCTAGCAATTAAAAACAAGTCTTCAGCTTTCAAACGACCTCTTGCAAATGAATATACAACCTGATGGACAAATGTCATTAAGTGATACTTCTACAACCAAAATAATGATTGTGGTTCATAGTCTATTACGTATCATAATCTATCTGCTCACATTTGTCACTTAGAGTATAAACATCACCGAGTAAACCTCCCATCGTTGGGCCCTCTGTTTGCCACTTTTGTTAGACACCACAAAAGCGTAGAAATATGCATAGTAAAGCAGGATTTTTCTTTGAACAAGTCAATATGACCTAGATTCTAAGAGAGATTGTAATAGGAAACGCATCCAATGAAGGGAGTTCAAATTTCAAGAGCAAGATAATATCAACCTTATGAACAATTGACACATCTATCATCTATGGTTGATAGATACCAAAGAATATTCAAAGATGTGCTGCAGTCACAAGAAAATACTTGGAGCAAAATTCAGATGACACTCTCAAAATTGACATCCATCAGGATCAAATACAGAGACAAGTTGGAGGGCGAAGAAGCAATGATATGTGAAAAGTAGATGCACATCCCTACCCTATTGGCCTCCACTACCCAATAAAGGGGCCAATATTATTTGAAAATTGAAGCAGAAAGTGTTGATTGACCCCTCACAATGGACAGATGAACCAATACTTTCAAGGAAATCGATGCCCGGCCTAGGTTGTTCTCAAGAGATGGGGAGGGACACTAATAGCCATGCGGCAAGCAATGACACTCCAAAAATAAAAACCTTGCTCCATCATATGCACACACTCCACATCATCAACATGAGTTTAGCAACTATTGCATTACAAAGTCACCCAATGATAGTGATAAGTTGGGATCCCGTTTTGAAATAATGATATCTTTGAAGAAGCATCATTCTCTATGCTCTTTGATAAGGAGAATAGAAAATACATGCTATGCCGTATGGAGACATTCTCTGCTTTCATTTTTTTGTTTTTTAGGAGATATAAGCATATTGATCTTACTGAAAGTTGAAGGTAGATCCTGATACGAATGATAACAGCTTTGAAGAAGCATTATTCTTTATGCTCTTTGATGATGAGAATGGAAAATACATGCTGCTCTGTGTAAGGAGATGTTCTATGCTTTAATTTTTAACTTTTGTTGGAGATAGATGCATATTGATCTTACAAAAAGCTGAAGGTAGATGACGTGGACTATGCACCTCTACATTGTGTCTACTTTATGTATGCACCTATAACTGAGTTTGCATAATTGAACGAATAAATCCTAAAGGTTAAGATCACTGCTCTCTATATGAGGTCATAATCAAAATGAATCCATTTACAAAATTTACTCGCAGAGAAGACTACAAATACCCGATATGAGAGGAATCAGAGAAACAATCTGAGCCAGTATATGACCACATCATGAATGAGGTAAGATTGCTGAAGAAGAAAATACATAGAAGAGAGGATTAAAATTAAAGCACATTTTTCAAGACATAATAATGCGAGATCCCTTGAGAAGAAAGAAAAAATCATGTTATTTAATTATAAAATACACCAATGCACTGTAGACACCAAATTTGTGTCTTACGACCCCCGTGCCCCTCATCTCATTTATCGCAACCTAACCTCATCACCTAAACCTTACACAATTATTTATTAATTACCTTATAATTAATAAATCCACATCGCCATACCTACCACCTCATTTTGCCACCTCATCATGACCTAGTCCTAACCCTAAACTAACCTAATTAAGACCTATAACTTGGTCTACATCCACACCCATGACTAATTACTCCTCACCCGCACCTCAAACCAACCTCATAATGACTTGACCAAGCCCACAACTAATCCCTCGGGAGAAAAGGAGGGAAAGTTGGCTATTTTACTAAAATAGCCCACTTTGACCTGACCGATACCAATTCCTACTCGATCGCCGTCGGTTACATAACCGCCATCGGTTCCCTGTAAATGACCTCTCCCAACCAAAAACAAGGCGTGGGATTTTTCATTGATCTGAACGAGAAGTCATTGGAGGAATCCAATTTACTTGGCTAAGCAGAGACAAGTGAAGGAAAGAGAGGAGTTTACAGAGAAGGACATCAAGCCCAAGACTGCAACTGAATAACCAGAGCCCAGTTACATTCATTCAAGCATCAGGAGAGGAGATAGCTCATCTTGGATTGTCAGATCATCCTACTTGAACCTCCCGCTTTGTCATCACAAATTTCCCGAACTCGCATTTTCATCAGGAACTAGTAAGTAAGTCTTATACGTTCTTTTAATAACATTTCTTGGATTTCTGAATCATGGTAATTACAAGTCTACTCCCAGATCCACTACCCGGTAACACTCTCCATCTAACTTACATTCCTCTACCCCTACATTGCCCCAAGAACAGCCCCCATACTCTCTGAGTCTTCTCCATCACCTCATTACCTATCCCCAGTCATTTTACCAGCCTTATAAACACCATAGCTATCATATAGCCATATTATAGCCAACCTTCACCAAACCCCTTAAATCACTACCCCCACCGGTATCGGTTATCATCAACCGGTACCGGTGACACTGACCGGCATCGGTCACTGTGATTCAAAATCAAGACCAACCTTTTCTCTATTGTTCTAACAAGGTAAATAAATTGTAAATGGACAATAGCTTATTTGTTAGAATTTGTGTTAATTCATATTAGCAGGGGAACTGACTACCTTCGAAAGGAAGTCTCATATTTCTTGGGCCTAAGGCAGTTCCCTCACTTATTATCTAATTAGAATCTGGTGGTCTTGTATTCTTACTTGCAGGTAGTCCTTCCCAGACAAAAAGGAGTTCTTTGCAATCGATCTGATCTCTCTCTACGGTACATGCACACCCTCTCAACATTCAACAGTATTCCTCTTAGCCCTAACCCTTATCTCATTTTCAAAGGAATGAAAGGATAGAAGTAACTCTATCCCGAACGGAAGCAATTTCTATGTGAAACATTTTGGTGCATTCATGGGACCCATTTTGGGTTTCTTTCTTTCTTGCTTGCTTTCATATAGGGAGCATACATGTTGTTTTCTTCTTCTAAAAATTTCACACGATATTTTGTTATATTTGGTAAAAGAATTTGTCTTGCTTTCCCTACTTTACATTAGTGAAAGTCATCGTCTTTGCTTCATCGAATAACATTTTCAATTTGGGTTTAAAACACGTGCATCCCATTTTTGCGTGTTGTTTTCAATTCTAGTGAATGTAGATTAAGTAACAGGTCATACACGTGGGGGTGATTTCCATGGTATTGACAAGAAATTAATCTTACTTTCACTGCACAACACATACCGAATCACTTCACAATTAACACAACAGCTCAAAACATCCCCCCTTTTTCCGCGGTATTCCTCCGCCCGATTGAGGTAACCTTATAAGCCAAAACAAACTTGACATTTCCCCTAAGTATTTTGTTTAGGATTCTGACATCATTCTGCGTCTAAGGGCATAAGCCCAAATTGATTAAAACTAATCCTAGGGTTAGTCTGTTAATTTGCTTGTGTATCTTGCTTGTTTTCAGTTTTGTTTCTCTGTCATACACTATTTTCTGTGATCACTTCAGAACAGTTTGGTAGGCATACTAAGCACTATTAACCCCAAATCAGCAGCTTCTTATAGTTTCTTATACCAGTCCTATTATCTGACATCGGTTAAGTGACCGACGCTGCTTCTGAGATAACCAACATAGTTAGCAGACCGATATCGATTCTGATTTTTTACATCCACCCGACAAACCAAAGAACCTACCAATTTCAACATTCTGAGGTTGTTTCTGTTCCTGATAGATTGAAACCCTACTGTGTACTCTTGCCCATGGTTGTTATCACTCAGAAATAAGCCGCCGCCATGGTTTCACATGCTTGCTTTGTGCCTTTTCCTGAATCACCCCCTTCACATTCTATGGGGAACCCTACGGACACCAGTGAGGTTCCCAAAATCCCTGTAGGAGATAAGGAATTTGCAAAAAATTTGGACGCTAATCCTAGCACTATACAATATTATTTGTCTCATGCCCCTGACCATACGCCCGATGGTCAAATCCTTGTTGGCATGCCTATTAGTATAGCTACTCATTTAGCTCCTTCTCCGCCTGATAACTCTGCTTTTCCTTTTGCATCCTTAGCCCCGTTTCTCAATCCAATGGCTTCAGGGGTTCATACGTGACAGATTGGCTTTCCTTTGGTTAATCTTGGGCCCCACATATCATTACCACCGACCACTCCTATCAAGCGTCTCTCTTGCAGCATCGCTCCTTTTATGACTTGCTCTACCATCTATCCACACGAGCTTTCCTTCTCAAGCTCCGCCCACCTTTTCATTTCCACACATGTATCCGGTGACCTCAACATCTTATATAGGACATCCCTATTCGATCGCCTCAACACATTCATCCTCCATACCTTATCAACATTAAACCCCACCATTGTCTAGTGGTGGCCCTTGGCCCAATCTGCCTCCGTTTACCGCAACCGCACAATCATCTCATCCAACTACTGATTTAATGAAACAAATGATGGACAAAATGTAAAATTTGGAGGCTTCGTTTCAGAAGTCGTAGCGCCACGACATACGAGCAAGTTTGTCAGAGCCTATCCACCCTTCTCGTCCCCCTTCATTCATATCCTCCTCAATGGGAATTACCAAAATTTACTCATTTTAATAGTAAGGAGGATCCTCAACAACACTTGTGCTCATTTATACATGCCTCGCTATCTAATTGCTCATGACAATGCCTTACTACTCCGCACCTTTCTCATGTCCTTATCGGGACCCTCTGTTGGTCTGAAAATCATTGCTTGGGTAGTGTTATCACCGAATCGCAGCACCCTGCATATACTTGAACTCACGGTGTGATTGGATAACATGGGTACTATCTCCAAGTGGACTTGTTACTTGAGATAGACCTCCGAGAAAGATGGTTCTTGCTCCTAAACTACCCGCCACAATCTACTCAATGCAGATAAGCTAACTATTCTAATCTAAATTTCCAAGGGACCAGGAGAGAGAATACATAAAATGAAAGCCTACACTAAAGTGGTGATACACCAGAAAAGGAGGATGTGAGAGTAGTCTCCAAATGTGTGAAATACAGAGGCAAAGTGCACACTAGAAGAGGTGATGACAGTTCTCCATAATCTAGCAAAATGCATTCACAATGATATTCCAAGCATACACAATGATAATGAATCCCTGCAAGAACACAATAATAGACACAATATTCTTATAGAAAGATCAAAGGGGCAAGAAGAATGCAAGAAAACATAGCAGGGGAAGATACATCCACAAACTGGTATTTTATTGCTTCATGATATGCACAGTTCGATCTATTACAAGATAAGGGCCTGGATCACCATGCAAGGAGTCCACTACAAGGGCTTGCAACACACTGGCTTCACAAAGCAATTTTGGTAGAGCTTTGCTACCCAAAAACTCTCTCCTTTACAATGAGCCCAACACTCCAATTTATAGAAAAATGAGAAGGAAAAGAGAAGGGAAAATAGAAATCCCGAAATCTGTCCTTCAACCACCTGTAAGAGGCATTAAATTGAGTGAAATGGTTATAAATTACTTGCAAAAGGCTCCCCATACTATCCCATGTGCTGCAGCAGAGAAAGAATGATGACCATGCCTCTTAATTGCACTCCCAGCTACCAAATAAAACACTGTTCTGAACCCGGCCACGTTTCTTAGAAAAAATCAATCAATTCCTAATCAAATCCAGAATTTCTTGATTGATGTGCATCGGCTCGAACCATGATTCCAACGGTACCAATTTTGTGTGATTTTGTTGAGAAATGCAAAAGTTATGGCCTTCTGAGTGCGGGCAGCTATTTTGGGTCTGGCAGGCGTTTTCTGTCATTTGACGGGAATGAGCATTGACTGACTGGAGCCGAATATGTTTCTTTTATTTAAATATATCTACCCTCATTAAAATTAAGAAATCCAATTTTTGTGGCGTAGAGGACGTCGTGCTCATTCCAGAAAGTCCAATTTTGTGAAAATCGGAGCTCGGAGTCAAAAGTTATGGCCGTTTGAAGTTCCACGGGTCAAATGTTGACTTTTCTCCTCTGCCTTCGGCTGCTTCGCTTTTCACGTCCCACGCGTCCCTTTGTCCCATTTGGCCCAAAGGTCTTTGAAGTTCCCTATTTCACCCAGCCGTTCATTTCAATGGTTCGCGTACTTTTGTCCCGCAAGGCCCAAACTGCTTTCGGCCGCCTTGACTCATTTCATTTCACCTTTTGTTCGCGGTCCCAGTTCACGACTTCATTGTCCCACGGTTCATGTCCTTTTGTTCCGCGTGCGTCCCAACTATTTCGAATGAAAGAGAGGATGAAGGAAGAGCAGGTCCGAAGGGAGAAAAGAAATGAATTCCAAAGCAGAAAGGTCAGAGGGTTTATGTTTTGGGATTGGTAGTAAACAGAGCCAAACCTACTTACATAAACGAGCAAAGCAATACTGATGAATAAATGACAATAAAACAGAAGTAAATTCAACAGAACAAACACACAGATCTAACGTAAGAAAGATCCAATGCAAATAACACATGTATTCAGCACAAAGTCTAAATATTGTATTAATAATTCTTTCTGTTACAAAAAGCTCAAAGTCTTTTCTCCTCACTTCTATTTTTCATCTGAAAGATATTCACTCATCCACACCACAACAAGTATTGGGGTATTTATAGAAGAAGGAGAGAAAAGAAGGCAAAAAGGAGCCAACCACCTATTTACAAAGATATTTACAAAATATCTACAAGGAGATACAAAATATCTTAAAGTCATGTTGACTTTTGACAACTTGATGGATGACATCATCTCATGGTGCAACATGGATGATGTCATCATTTGTGCCAACATACTTCAGATATTTACAAAAAGAAAGTCGAAGAAGAGAGAGAAGAAGAAGAAGCCACTATTCATCATCGTCATCCTGCGGCCGAAAGGGAGTAGCCTGCTTTTGCTGCTCAGGTGACGAGATGTGGAATTGAGCGCGGTATTCCATGAACTTGCTGATCATGGGCCCTAGTTGATCCTGGGAAGGATCCTTGTGTCGCTCACTGATCACCTCGCAAGTCTCCCGCTCGTCTATGAGCTTCTCTGGGAGTTTGGAATACTCTTTCTCTGCTTCTATGAGGAACCCGATGAAGTCCCGACAGGCCAGCAGGTTATTGATGGACTCTGCGTCAAAAGAGACCTCTGGCCCCAGCCCTCGTGACACGATCTCTTTAAAGATCTGGATGGTTTCATCGACTTTTCTTAAGGCGAAGGAAGGAGTAAGCAGCCCTGGAGACATGTTGAGAACGATTTGTTCCATTTGGTGCATCGTGTCCAGGGCTTCTTCCTTTACCTTATCGATTTTTTCAAGGACAAACTCCAGTTGATCCATCCGGTAGTCCAGAGTGGAAATGACTTTATTGAGGGCCCTGGGATGGCCGAAGACGCCGAACTTGACCAGATCTTCGACCAATAAATAACATTTGTCAAAGGTCTCATGCCGCAGCCTAGCATGGTCCAACTTTTCTGATATGGGTCCTGCTAACGCTTGGAGCTCTTTATTCACCTTTTTGATGTTTAGATATAAATCAGAGAACTTGGCGATCACTCTTTCACTGTCTTTGAGGATCTGGCTCCTCCAAGCGGAAACTGCCATACCCTGCTCGCCGATCTTTGCATATTCATTAATTTTATCCTGGCTCAGAGGCTCAGGAGTCTCGGCGGCAGTTGTGGGAGGTGCACTGCCCATCTTCTGTAAGGCTTGGAGCAGATGTTTGTTTTGCTCTTTCAATAGCCTTTTCTTCTTTTTTGCTTTCTCAAGCTTCTTGCAGAGGGCGCGACTACAGATAGGGCCTCTCCTCGAAGGCTTTCGAAGACGTACCCATCAGACTCGAGTCACCGTGTAATCTGTAGGAGACAGATCCTTTTATCCTCGAGGGGATTGGGGTATGCGATCTCCATTACCCTCTCTCCCGAAGCACTCGAGAGAAGCGTGTGACAGGCTTCGCTTTTTTTGCCTTTGACGGGATTACGGAAAAAGTCCATCGAGCGATGGGAACTTTCCTTTTCTCGCGACTTAAGTGCTGGGAGATCCAGCCGGACTTATGGGAGAAGGGCCAAAAGAGAAGGGGACAAAGCTGCAGCAGTAGAAGGGGGAAAAAGTGGAGACACTGAGGCGGCATCGAGAGGGAGGCCAAGAAGTGCTCACGGAGGAAGAGATACTGCAGAGAGGAAGACATAGAAGGGAAGGGAGCTCTTAGATGAGGGAAGAAATGGAGGGGGACAGATCCGCAAGAGAAGAGAAGATGGACGAAGAAGCGGAGGAACAAGAGAAGAAGGGGGAGAGGACACGACCAAAGGGATGGTCGCTTGAGTCACTCGAGGAGGGGAAGGAGGAGAAGAAGAAGGGACAAAGGGACCTCGGTTGCAGTTGTAGTAGCAAGGCGACATCCCGAGTGGATGGGCCTATTGAACATCTTCTTCCGCTTTCTTCTCCGGGGAAGCCGAGTTACAACTTGTTCTCGTGCAAATGGAAGGAGGAGGACTTTCAGAGCTTCCTCTCGAGTGGTGTCGATTCACCCTCTTTGCCTTTTCCTTTGCCTTTAGGCTGTCTGTTTTGATCTAGAGGGTGCGTACCCAACGGAGAGGTTGTGAAATCGACTCCGAGGTAGATGAGTCCGCTCATTCGCACCAATGCTCGTTCTCACGCAGAGTTTCTTGACGACCTTTCCTCAATTGTCTCGAGGTGCTTGCTTCTATCAATCACCGCAAAAGGCCAATCGTCCCCACCGTATCAAGATATACTTGATCCACTTCCTCCTCAAAGCAGTTTGGTAGCCTTTGGGGATGATGGCTACCCCATATCGATGATTTCGCCAATGCCAAATGAGAATGGTCCTTCCTCCTAAGTTCCACCTCATGATATAGGTCAATGTAAATATCCTCGATCCGAGGGATGTGGATCGATCGAGCTTAGCCCTCAGGAAGACAATTCCTCGGTCAAGGTGGGTCTTGGCTGGGAAGTCATGTTTCAAATTGAGCAGCTCCATCCGCAAACATGTCTTTTGCCTCAGTGATGAGAAAGACATGTATATCTACCCACCGTGAGGGGGAAAGGAGTTCCACCCTTCTTTCTTTTCGAGGCACTTCTCATGGTAGGTGATTAGCCGTCTGATACTCTAAAGTAGAATCAACTTGGGTCCAAAGATACCTGGCAGCCTAGTTGGCTCTCCCAAGAAGTTAGCTGCCCTCAGATAGGTGAATGTGGGGAATTGGGTGAACAGGGCCCCCCATTTCTCAAAGCTGGTCATCACTATGCTCTTGGTCGTGTGCACCGTAAGTCATATTTGGCCTCAATAGTAGATGATGAAGTAGAAAATGCATCATCGTTGATCTTGTAAATTGAGGGATGCTATTTTCCAGCCTCAATTCTAGATAGTATTCATATATTTTGACCTGGGGCCAAACCCCACTCCGCATCAGAGCTGGATAGTCCCTTTCAGAAGCTGCAGCATAAACAACATAGGAATTCATGTAGAATCTTCCCGCTTGTGGGGAATTGTTGCAGCTGCTCGATATCATGTGCTTATAATTTCGCCCATTCAAGCGCTGATCGTGCACATTTTTGTTCATGGTTTCTAAATACCGCAAAGATCCATTTGTGGAAAAAGTGGGCGCATCAGAAGCCCAAACACCCTCGCTCAGAACGTGATGGTGTCACCGAGCTCCTCTCAAAATCACCGCATGTGAATGATTTGTGGCCAACGGGTCACTACCTTTTTATTCTTCAGATAGACTTCGTTCATCAGCTGCATGCACTGATCTTCATTGTCATCCCATGCCTTGATGCAATCTCCTTGGCTGACGGCCACAAAGTGCCGGTGATGAGGAATGCCGAGTATTATCTCAAAGTGGCGGGCAAAGAGGTTGATTACGACTCGCCTCTTTCTTTTACTCATTTACGACACACCTTGTGTCTTTATTATAGCACCGGGCAACCACCATCATGAATTCATTGTTAACGGCGCTGACTGGGATTCCCCCAGCAAAGTGCAGGGCACTGCCTATTAGCTTGTCCATCCACGGACTTCTTGTGACCTTCTGAGTCCTGACCCAGAATTCCTCCAAATCAATATGACCCAACTCGAGTCTCCGATGTCCAGTGTCACACTCACCCGGGAGTCGGCATTCTCGACCTCTCGATATTTATACTTCATTTCTTCCTCTGTGAGCTTGGCCTTGCCTTTGGATTTGGTAGGCCTCTTGCTTGATGTTGACATATGTTCTTCTGAGTTTAATTGCTGATCTGCAAGAATAAGACGTGAAACCCAATCGAAGAAAGCCGTGTCAGCTGCTTGATTTTCCATTGAAATGCTGACAGAAGAAAGAGTTAGCAATTTTGAGGCCTGGGCGCATGGCGCATGCATGATATTGCAGATTGCAGAGCTAAATAGGTAAGGCACACAGGAAAAGGGTGTTGCAGGAGATAAATCAGCGCCAAAGGGCGCATGGCGCATAGACACTGCAGGGTGCATTTTGTGTTGTAAGGACAAGTGCGCCTGCGCCATGTGGATGCATTTTGTAAAGGGCACACGAAATCTTTATGTTACATGGGAACAGGATGCGCCCGTGGCGCATGGATCTTTCATGTTGCATGGAACATTGGTGCGCCAAAGGCGCATATATGGTTTGTGTAACATGTGCTTTTAGCGCGCTTTAAGGGAACTTGGCGCGGCGCATGGAGGGTCTGCACAACATGATGTTGCTGCGATGAGGAACGCGCCTGCGCCTTTATAGCTTTACACTTGCGCATATGAAAGGGTCACAGACATGATGTCAGGATGCACCAAAGGGCGCAGGAATAAGCAATGTTGCATCCAAGTTTGATGCGCTAAGAGGGCGCATGGAAGCATTTGCAAAAGTGCGCCATGAGGGCGCAGATGAAGTGCGCCATCATGCGCTGTATTTTCATGATGTAACGGGGGCGACAGGTGCGCCAAGGGCGCGACTGTTTTTGATAATGCATGGTGTGCCAATGCGCCAAAGAGAAAAGAAAATGTGGGTTCCTTTTCAAGGCTTTAATTCTTCAGAGGGTTTCCGCATATGGCTTAGTTCCTTCTGCAAGGCTCATTGAGGTGATGAAAAGGTTTAAACAAAGAGGTTTCAGACCATCACTTTTTTAGGACAGAGCTTCCTCTACCAGCAGATCTGGAAAGAGGGGGAAGAAAATATGGAAAGACAGCAAGGGGGAAAAGCAAAATCATGAATTTTATTCTTTTTCCAATTCAATCCTACCCACAAACAAACAAAACCACAAACAAAACGCATGAAAGGAAAGAGGACCTCTTACCCGGCTTTTAAACGAAGAAATGCACGAAAGGGGTCCACAAAGCATTCGAAAGCGACGGGCTGGTGCACCGACACAAGCTCGTAGAGAAAATCACGTGTTTTGCATCGGTGACAATGACAGCGCAGACGCGCCTATATATAGGCGAGGCAGCAATAAATGCGCCACCAACTTTTTAAAGGGGCGCACCAAATGAGCTGTCGACATGAGAAAACATGCGCCCTTTGGCGCACACCAAAGACTTGTCAACATGAAGATATGTGCACCTATGGCGCACCGGAAGTGGTGTTGACAGAGGAAAATGTGCGCCTTTGGTGCACCAAAAAGAGGCGCAACAAATGATCTGTCGACAGGAAGGCGCATGCGCCTGGCACACGCAGGAAGCCTCAACATAGAGAGGCGCACCAAAACGCCTGTTGACACAAGAAAACATGCGCCAAAGGTTTTAAAGGGGGCGCATCAAAAGTTGATGTTGCATAGTCATTCTATGCGCCCGGCCAAAAGACCAAAAATGACTAAGTTCGAAAAACCAGATTTCCCGGGAAGGGATTTTGCAACGTTCCGAACGCAAGGAGTCCCTAACGAGGGATCGAACAAAATTTCGGTATGGTTATCTATAAAATTTCCCTTGCCAATTTTACGGATAACAACTGGCTCTTTCTGGGGACTATCCCTGAGCAAACTCGGGGGTAGAGAATCCCAGATCTCATGTGCCTATCCATCACCGAGAGTCAAAAACAAGGGACCGAGGGAGAACAAAGGGAAACACACAACAAACCGAAAGCAAACACACGACGAAAACAAACACACAACTAAAGCAAACTGTACAAAGAAGAGAGCAAGCTCTACTTCCTGAAAATTTTCAGATGCTGCCCACTGTAGGGAAGCGGGAGTTCGGTTCCATCCAGATATGAGAGATAGAAACTATTCTCTCCATTGAGCTGCTTTATCTTGAAAGGCCCTCTCCATAGGGAATCAAACTTTCCGTGCATGCCTTTTGCTCTCTTCGCTTGTCCCATGTATGACGAGGTCTCCCACCCGAAATTTCTTTGCTTAGCTTTTTTATCGAATGCAGTCTTGACTTGATTCTGATGCTCGGTGATCTTGTCGACCACTCTTACTCTCTTTTCTTCGAGCTCTGTCAGATACATGATCCTCTTCTCAAGAGAATTTTGGAAAGTTTCATCTTCAATAGCTCATGCCAAGCGCAGAGCAGGGATTTCAGCAGAAATGGGAAGCTCGGCATCAGTGCCATATAACACTTGAAAAGGTGACATACCGAGAGACCTCTTGGGAGTAATGCGATCTGCCCACAAAGCGTCGTATAAGGACTTGTGCCACATTCGTTGATTCTCATCCACTAGTTTTCGTATGATGGTCACCAAGTTCTTGTTACTGGATTCCGCCTGACCATTACCCTGAGGGTAATAATCCGAGGCGTGAGCCAAAGTTATCCCATATTCATAGCAAAAACTAATAATTTCTCGTGAGGAGAAGTTAGAAGCATTATCAGCAACAATTTTGTTTGGGACGCCAAACCTGACAATGATGTTTTCTTTGATGAAACTGCAAACAACCTCAGAAGTGGCATTCTTAACAGGTATGGCCTCCACCCATTTGGTGAAGTAATCTGTTGCTGTCAGGACATAACTATGTCCGCACTCGATCGGGATCGAGTGCACCAATAAAATCAATTCCCCACTCGCCAATGGTTCGCTGACAACAACCGCCCGAGGGGAAAGCAACCATCTTGGGCTTGCCGACGAACCGCACCGGCAAGGTTCACATTTTGCTACCTGTGTCAGATTCTTGAAAAGCGCCGCCAATAGTACTGCTCTGATGATCTTGTGTGCCATCACTAAGAGGAAAAATGGCCTCCACAGTCTGAATTATGAAAACTTTCAAGCAACTTCACCTGCTGTGGCTTGTCGACACATCGCAAGAAGACACCATCTATCCCGCGTTTGTATAAACCGTCATCCCAGATGACATATTTCACTGCTCCGAGCTTTATAGTGCGCTTCTCCTTTTAGCTAGTGAGCTGGGCATTCACCGCCGTAGGTGAGGAAGAAAGCAATATCGAATACCACTCATCACTGGTCATGACAAATAGGACCAGAGGCAGAGAATGGGCTTTCTCCAACCGACTTTGCAGCTTCATCGGTACAATCATCCTTTCCTCAGACTTTCTCAATCTTTGTTTTCAGCCATAAGTCGACATAGGCCCTCGCCTCTTACCACTTGGTTGGTTTTATATCCGTGTCGTACTCGACCTCGCAATCCAATTTCGCAAGCTTCCTAACTCCCGTTGAGTTAGAATTGATTTGACCGCCGTGTCGTGACCAAAGACCACCGTATGAGAATTTAGAATGTAATACCTGAAATTTTTTACTGCTTTGACAACGGCGAAGGCATGCTTTTCCAATTGAGACATTTTTAGTTCGTGAGGCTTGAGGGGAGAGCTCATGAACGCAATCGAGATTCAACATTCTCCAATTCTTTTCGTGATCAAGATGGCGATACACAGTATGCTCGATGCATAACTATACATGATAAAGTCCTTGAGAAATCGGGACATACCAGATCAAAAGTGAGCAACTAAGCTTTTATTTCTTCAAACGACCTTTTTCCTTCCTCGCTCCACCGGAAAGTTGGTGACCCCTTCATCATGTCCAATATATGACGAGTCTTCTCAGCAAAGTCGGGAACAAAACGCCTGAGAAAGTTCACCTTTCCGAAGAAAGAATGAACGCCAGTCTTACTTGTAGGCAGAGTAAGGCTCTGAATAGCCTTGACTCTTTCGGCATCTATCTTCGTTCCTTCTTTGCTAACAACGTGCCCTAGCAACTTTCCTTCCGTGACTCCAAAAACGGACTTTTTCGGTTCAGGGAAATCCCATGTTCTCGGCATCTGGCCAATACTTGCTCCAAATGATCACAATGATCATTTCGTTTTTTAGAGAACACAGTTAAGTCATCCAGATAAACGACAATGACTTTCCCCATCATACCTTTGAATGCCAGGTCCATGGCCCACTGAAAAGTGGCGCCAGCATTGGTTAGGCCAAAAGGCATCCTGCTATAGGCAAATGTACCCCAGGGAGTAGTGAATGCTGTTTTAAATTGATCTTCAGTGAAACTTCAACTGATCAGAGCTCAAAACCATCAAGCATGGACAACATTTCCGATCCAAAGGACTCGCTTGCAGAAACTTGATCCATTATAGGAAGGGGGTAGTTGTCTTTCAAGGAAGCCCGATTCGTTTTCAAAATCTACGCATATGCGTATTTCACCGCTCTTCTTCACAGACCGGCACAATATTTGCTACCCAAGTACTCGTGATGGATAGGAAAATGATTCTCGCATCCAAAGATTTTCTCGAATTTCAGCCTGATAGTACCCGAGATCTTAGGATTATAATGCCTCTCGCTTCGCGAAAGGCTTTAACGCCTTCTTTCAACGGGATGTCATGCTGACGCCCTTTGCTTAAAAGACTTTAGATCGGCGAGGACCATGCCAATACATCCATGTATTTCTTCAAAGTTTGACAAACTTCCGCTTCTCTTCTGGCGCGCAACATTTTCCAATGTTCACAAACTGTGGGTGTTCTACCGAACCTAAATTGACCGGTTCGGTTTCTGGGGATGAGTCAGGATCATCTCGCCTCTTCTTTTTCACAAAACGATCATGCCTGCCAAACAACCGCTCCAGAGAAACCAGCCCTTTGGAATTTTATTTCCTTTGAGCCGACATATGCCGCGCTCCTCTCGGATTCATCATCTTGATTGGTGACTGATTCACGACAAGTGGAAGTAGATCCTTCAAAGTGCAATTCTTTAAAATTTTCCGCCTTCTCTAGAAAGGCAATGAGTTGATTATCATCGCTGAACACTTGCCAATGCCGAGAATTGTCTCGCACACGCTCAAGGAAAACCACCTCAATGGTGTATTTGTTTGTTTTCAAACCCGGGTGAGGGAGCATGAGGGATGTCAAACAACCAATGAATCGCCATGTCATTTTGAGCTCTTGAATGGATTCAATTGAAAAGCATCAAACTCTTCAATGTTGTCCCACACCGCATTACAAGTAATGCCCGAGCCTCTCATTCTTCACTTGATATATCCTCCTAACTTGATTCACAACTAGCTCGCATCACCTTGACTTTCGATTTTTGATCCCTCTCTCTTTTGCCGCATGCCAAGTAACAAAGATTCATACTCAAGTTGTTATTCGTATTAAAAACTAAACTTGAAAGAGAGAGGAATAATCTCCTCTTCGGAGATATTAGCACGGCTCCGCACCACATCCACCGGCACACGCAGCCGCCATCAAACCGCAAAGTCCAGATCTTATTAAGATCTTCTTCGAGCGAGAACAACCATTTTGTCGACTTTGAGACAAGAAATAGTTCCCATCCCGATGATTCAAAAAGAATTTGAGCTTTGGGGTCCTCGAGCTAGTAACCAAGTACTTTTTTGTGATTCTCGCTCCAAGGTCTCGCATTACACCTTTGACGGGGATTCTAGCCTTAGACCACCCATATGAATTTCCCACCAACTTCGCCGCAAAAACTTCTTCCCAAAGAAAATTCCGTAGGGCTCACCGGAATGTCGCAACGAGGACGGTCATCTTTACTTTTTCTCTGAACGCCGCAAATGCAAATCGCGCTCTTTGATTTGACCAATCAACGGAACCTCGCTTGGTTTCCAAGGAATAACATCTACCAAAAGGCTTGTAAGGGTGAGGCCCAAAGCATGGGTGACTTTTTCCCGCATGACGTTATCGTCAAGCTCCTAATCAATTATGCAGCTTACTCAACTTGTGACCATTGATTAGAGGGAGAGATAGAAAGGTTCTATCTTGCCTGATGCGATGTTGAGGCAACATTTATGTGGGATTCAGAGGAGTGGAAAGGATTCCTTTGGGGAAACCCGATTAGATATAACAAATTTGACTTTGAATATACTTAGTCAATCTTACAAGTCTGTCGGGATTTGACAAGGTACTCGCTTCTTACATTTGGATCTTGGTCTTTTTAGCATGATCTATGATATCAAATGCGCCAAGGGTCATGCGCTGTGAAGGAATGAGTCCTCACTTCGTGATGGTGGAGTAGGATTACCGGTCTTGATAGGAATATGAGAGGGCTGATTTGGAGGAGAGATGGGGGAAAAGATTTCCTCAGAAAAGACTTAACAGGAGCTTGAGTAGGAAGAGGATTACCTCTTTTAGCAATGGTCGGAGGCACGTTTGACACGGCCTTCTCCTTCGCACATGGGCAGCGACCTCTCGCTTCTTTTCCTCATGAGCGGGTAAAAACAACATATGATTGTCCGCTCGCATAGCCCCGGGTACCTCTTCTTCATCGATTCTTCCTCATCAAATTCCATATACCCGATAGTAGAGTCACCAAATGCTCACTCACCGACGCCTTGATCATCTTCGCCTCGAGACGAAGGTTCTTCATAATCTTGTTCCTCTTCTTCGATTTCGCCAGAGCGCTGACCGAGGAGCCTCAAGCGCCAACCGCGAGCAAATATGGTAAGCGCGCTTTGAGGAACATTGTTGGAAACGAAGTTCCTCCGTGGAATATCCCAAGATGAGGAACTCGGGAGAAGCTTGGGCCAACCGCTTTTTTAATGCAAGTAAGTCGCTCGCCATCTTTTGAAATACCGGATCGATTAAGTAGTGGGAGAAGGGTCCAAGATTTAGCTTGATGATTCCTTTTTCAATTCGCCGATATTATCAAATTATCTTCTATTCGAATGGCAAAGCGGCCTCGGTGAGAATCAAGGTAGCCACTCGCTTCTCAGGAGCAAGAAACTTACTTTCGAGCTCATAGCATTCACGAAGAAACACTTCGATTTTCCGTGTCAAAGCATGGCAACAGGGACACGGTTGATTAATGCATCAACCTCGCGATAAAATCACGCATGGTCTCATTGGCCTCCTTCTTCAGGTGAGTGATCTATGATAATAATGCAAATGCATCTTCTGAAGGCTTGTACCTGTCTTCAAAAGCATCCCGCAAGGTGGCCCAACTGGTAATAGATCCGGCCGGCAAATGCTGAAACCATTCACCGCAGTCCTCAGAGAGTTTCCAAAAGGTGAACCGACACATCTTCGTGAGTTACATCCAAGATACTGCACGACATGATGAATGCAGATATGTGTGAATCCATGCTTTGGTTTCCGCTCCCGTCGAATTTGGGAAAATTCTTTCGGTTTCCGTGAGGGAGCGCGTGAATGATGTGGTAATGCGAGAGGACCCATAAGATTTCCCCATGGCACCGCCATCTCGACAAATGAAAAAGAACGCGGGCCGGGAGTGCGGTTCCACCGAGCAATAAAGCACCGCAAAGGGATGTAGAGGCTCCTTGTGAAAACCGGCTCTTCCGTGGGGTGAGGCGCTTCGGTCGACCGATCACCAACTTAGTGATGAAAAGCGCACCGGTGCTACACTCGAAATTGTGCCTTTGAAGCCGATCAAAAGTAGGATCGACTTCTCCACGAGCTCGCCTGCCACGCGTAAATGGCTCACCCGCCAAAGCATACCTTCCAGATCTGAACGCTGTGGTGCAGATTTAAAATTTATTTTTGGTTGTACTTGCTGATTTTCTCGGCTTTTTCCGACAAAACCAGCAAAGATGTACTTTTCTAAATATTTAAAACTATCCTCTTTAAAACCGATCATGTTAATGACAAATAACAAATGAGGAGGATAAAATGACAATGAAGATTAGCAAGCTGATTTTCAGATCTAAATTTGACCTTTTCAAAGAGTTAGAAATTTTTTGATAAACAGTCAAAAACTTAGATCTACGGCAAAATACAGATCTTTATAAAAACTCAACGAACTAAAGATCTCCAACTAGGCCAGATCTATGGATCTCAGAAGAAAATTTTCAATTCGGAGCACTTTTGCAAAATTTTGGATTTTTAACAAAAAGTTCAAGTTTGCAAACAGGCAGTGATTTTTCTGATTTTTCTGATTTTCTATCCTACCACCATCATAGATCTGATAGATCTGTTCGATCCCCAGAGAGTCGCCAAAAACTGTTGGTCCGAAAATCTGTCGCTTGGGCAGATCTATGGATGATGAGCCAACAAAGCAGTGCAGTGGCATAGCCCTCTTTCGTCAAAAAGAAAGCGAAACTGTTTATTGCTATTCTACCAAAGAGAATCTGTGCAAGTCTCACAATATTCTACCCTTCGGGGTTTGGGATCTCATCCCAAAGAGGGTGTTTCCAATCGCAAAAGAAAGGAATGAAAGAGAGGATGAAGAAAGAGCAGGTCCGAAGGGAGAAAAGAAATGAATTCCAAAGCAGTAAAGGTCGAGGGTTTATGTTTTGGGATCGGTAGTAAACAGAGCCAAACCTACTTACATAAACGAAAGCAAAGCAATACCGATGAATAAATGACAATAAAATGTAAGTAAATTCAATGTAACAAACACACAGATCTAACGTAAGAAAGATCCAATGCAAATAACACATGTATTCAAAGACAAAGTCTAAATATTGTATTAATAATTCTTTCATATAAAAGCTCAAAGTCTTTTCTCCTCACTTCTATTTTTCATCTGAAAGATATTCACTCATGCACACCACAACAAGTATTGGGGTATTTATAGAAGAAGGAGAGAAAAGAAGGCAAAAAGGAGCCAACCACCTATTTACAAAATATCTACACAACAAAATATCTTAAAGTCATGTTGACTTTTGACAACTTGATGGATGACATCATCCCATGGTGCAACATGGATGATGTCATCATTTGTGCCAACATACTTCAGATATTTACAAAAAGAAAGTCAAGAAGAGAGAGAAGAAGAAGAAGCCACTATTCATCATCGCCATCCTCGCGGCCGAAAGGGAGTAGCCTCGCTTTTGCCGCCAGCTCAGTGACGAGATGTGGAATTGAGCGCGTATTCCATGAACTTGCTGATCATGGGCCCTAGTTGATCCCGGGAAGGATCCTCGTGTCGCCACACGATCACCTCGCAAGTCTCCCGCTCATCTATGAGCTTCTCTGGGAGTTTGGAATACTCTTTCTCTGCTTCTATGAGGAACCCGATGAAGTCCCGACAGCCAAGAGTTATTGATGGACTCGCACAAAAGAGACCTCCGCCCCACCCTCGTGACACGATCTCTTTAAAGATCTGGATGGTTTCATCAACTTTTCTTAAGGCGAAGGAAGGAGTAAGCAGCCCTGGAGACATGTTGAGAACGATTTGTTCCATTTGGTGCATCGTGTCCAGGGCTTCTTCCTTTACCTTATCGATTTTTTCAAGGACAAACTCCAGTTGATCCATCCGGTAGTCCAGAGTGGAAATGACTTTATCGAGGGCCCCGGATGGCCAAGACGCCGAACTTGACTGATCTTCGACCAACAAATAACATTTGTCAAAGGTCTCATGCCGCAGCCTAAAGATGGTCCAAATCTTCCGATATGGGTCCTGCTAACGCTTGGAGCTCTTTATTCACCTTTTTGATGTTTAGATATAAATCAGAGAACTTGGCGATCACTCTTTCACTGTCTTTGAGGATCTGGCTCCTCCAAGCGGAAACCGCCATACCCCGCTCGCCGATCTTTGCATATTCATTAATTTTATCCTCGCTCGAGGCTCAGGAGTCTCGGCGGCAGCAGGAGGTGCACCGCCCATCTTCTCGTAAGGCTTGGAGCAGATGTTTGTTTTGCTCTTTCAATAGCCTTTTCTCTTCTTTGTTTCTCAAGCTTCTTGCAGAGGGCGTCGACCGCAGATAGGCCTCTCCCAAGGCTTTCAAGATGTACCCATCAGTGACTCGAGTCACCGTGTAACTGTGAGGAGACAGATCCTTTTATCCTCGAGGGATTGGGGTATGCGATCTCCATTACCCTCTCTCCCGAAGCACTCGAGAGAAGCGTGTGACAAAGCTTCTTTTTTTCCCCTTTGACGGGATTACGGAAAAGTCCATCGAGCGATGGGAACTTTCCTTTTCTCACCGACTTAAGTGCCGGGAGATCCAGCCGACTTATGGGAGAAGGGCCGAAACAGAGAAGGGGACAAATGCAGAGTAGAAGGGAAAAAAAGTGGAGACACTGGAGGCGATCGAGAGGGAGGCCAAGAAGTGCTCACGGGAGGAAGAGATACTGCAGGAGAGGAAGACATAGGAAGGGAAGGGAGCTCAGAGATGAGGGAAGAAATGGAGGGGGACAGATCCGCAAGAGAAGAGAAGATGGACGAAGAAGCGGGAGGAACAATAGAAGAAGGGGGAGAGGACACGACCAAAGGGATGGTCGCTTGAGTCACTCGAGGAGGGGAAGGAGGAGAAGAAGAAGGGACAGAAGGGACCTCGGTTGTTGTAGCAGTGGCGACATCCTGAGTGGATGGGCCTATTGGAACATCTTCTTCCGCTTCTTTCTCTGGGGAAGCCAGAGTTACAACTTGTTCTGGTGCAGCGGAAGGAGGACTTTCAGGAGCTTCCTCTTGAGTGGTGCTGGATTCACCCTCTTTGCCTTTTCCTTTGCCTTTAGGCTGCTGTTTTGATCTAGGAGGTGCGTTACCCAACGGAGAGGTTGTGAAATCGACCCCGAGGTAGATGAGTCCGTTCATTCGGCACCAATGCTCTGTTCTGCGCAGAGTTTCCTTGACCCTTTCCTCAATTGTCTGAGGTGCTTTGTTTCTATCAATCGCCGCAAAAGGCCAATCGTCCCCACCTGTATCAAGATATACTTGATCCACTTCCTCCTCAGTAGTTTGGTAGCCTTTGGGGACGATGGCTACCCCGTACTGGATGATTTCTGCCAAGGCCAAACGAGAATGGTCCTTCCTCCTAAGCTCCACCTCATGATATAGGTCAATGTAGATATCCTCGATCTGAGGGATGTGGATCGATCGAGCTTAGCCCTCGGAAGACAATTTCTCGGGGTCGAAGGTGGCCTCACGGGGGAAGTCATGTTTCAAATTGAGCAGCTCCACTTCTCTCGCAAACATGTCTTTTGCCTCAGGTGAGTCGACATGTATATCTACCCACCGTGAGGGGGAAAGGAGTTCCACCCTTCTTTCTTTTTGAGGCACTTCTCATGGTAGGTGATTAGCTGTCTTGACAAATCTAAAGTAGAATCAACTTGGGTCCAAAGATACCTCGGCAAATCCTAGTTGGCTCTCCCAAGAAGTTAGCTGCCCTCGATAGGTGAATGTGGGGAATCGGGTGAACAGGCCCCCATTTCTCAAAGGGTCATCACTATGCTCTCGGTCGTGCGACCGTAAGTCATATTTGGCCTCAATAGTGATGATGAAGTAGAAAATGCATCGTTGATCTTGGTAAATCGAGGGATGCTATTTTCCACCTTCACCTGATAGTATTCATATATTTTGACCTCGGGCCAAACCCCACTCCGCATCGTAGCCGGATAGTCCCTTTCTTAAGTCAGCAGATAAACAACATAGGAATTCATGTAGAATCTTCCCGTCAGGGGAATTGTTGCAGAAATGCTCTGATATCGTGCCGCTTATAATTTCGCCCATTCAAGCGCTGATCGTGCACATTTTTGTTCATGGTTTCTAAATACCGCAAAGATCCATTTGTGGAAAAGTGGGCATCAGAAGCCCAAACACCCTCGCTCAGAACGTGATGGTGTCACCGAGCTCCTCCAAAAATCACTCACGTGAATGATTTGTGGCCAACGGGTCACTACCTTTTTATTCTTCGATAGACTTCGCTCATCACCGCATGCACCGATCTTCATTGTCGCCCCATGTGATGCAATCTCTCGGCCGACGGCCACAAAGTGCCGGTGATGAGGAATGCCGAGTATTATCTCAAAGTGGCGGGCAAGTGAGGTTGATTACGACCTCGCTTCTTCTCATTTACGACACACCTCAGTGTCTTTATTATAGCACCGGCAACCACCATCATGAATTCATTGTTAACGGCGCTGATCGGGATTCCCCAAAGAAAGTGCAGGGCACCGCCTATTAGCTTGTCCATCCACGGACTTCTCAGTGACCTTCTCGAGTCCCGACCTGCACTCCTCCAAATCAATATGACCCAACTCGAGTCTCTCGATGTCCAGTGTCACACTCGCCCGGGAGTCGCATTCTCGACCTCCGATATTTATACTTCATTTCTTCCTCTCGTGAGCTTGGCCTTGCCTTTGATTTGGTAGGCCTCTTGCTTGATGTTGACATATGTTCTTCTCGAGTTTAATTGCTGATCTCGCAAGAATAAGACGTGAAACCCAATCAAGAAAGCCGTGTCACCGCTTGATTTTCCATCAAATGCCGATAAGAAAGAGTTAGCAATTTTGAGGCCTCGGGCGCATGGCGCATGATATTGCAGATTGCAGAGCTAAATAGGTAAGGCACACAGGAAAAGGGTGTTGCAGGAGATAAATCAGCGCCAAAGGGCGCATGGCGCATAGACACTGCAGGGTACATTTTGTGTTGCTGTAAGGACAAGTGCGCCTGCGCCATGTGGATGCATTTTGTAAAGGGCGCACAAAATCTTTATGTTACATGGGAATAGGATGCGCCCGTGGCGCATGGATCTTTCATGTTGCACGGAACATCAGTGCGCCAAAGGCGCATATAAAGTTTGTGTAACGTGTGCTTTTAGCGCGCTTTAAGGGAAATTGGCGCGGCGCATGGAGGGTTTGCACAACATGATGTTGCTGCGATGAGGAACGCGCCGCGCTTTATAGCTTTGCACTCGCGCATGGGAAAGGGCGATCACAGCAGGGATGCTTGGGGTGCGCCAAAGGGCGCAGGAATAAGCAATGTTGCATCCAAGTTTGCGCGCGCTGCAAGAGGGCGCATGGAAAGCATTTGAGGGTGCATCTTTTAAGTGTAATCAGCAGGCGCGCTTTTCATGATGTGTAACGGGGGACAGTGCGCCAAGGGCGCAATCTTTTTGATGTCATGGTGTGCCAATGCGCCAAAGAGAAAAGAAAATGCGGGTTCCTTTTCAAGGCTTTAATTCTTCAGAGGGTTTCCGCATATGGCTTAGCTTCCTTCGCAAGGTTCATCAGAGGTGATGAAAAGGTTTAAACCAAAGGGTTTCAAGCTATCACTTTTTAGATGAGCTTCCTCTACCAAAGAGATCCGGAAAGAGGAGGAAGAAAATGTGGAAAAAGACAAAGCAGGGGGGGGAAAAGCAAAATCATGAATTTTATTCTTTTTCCAATTCAATCCTACCCACAAACAGCCAAAAACCACAAACATGAAGCAGAAAGGAAAGAGGACCTCTTACCCGACTTTTATAATGAAGAAATGCACGAAAGGGGTCCACAAAGCGATTCGAAAGTGACGGGGCTGGTGCACGACAAGCTCGTAGAGAAAATCACGTGTTTTGCATCGACGCTGACAATGACAAATACAGACGCGCCTATATAGTGAGGCAAAGCAATAAATGCGCCACCAACTTTTTAAAGGGGCGCACCAAATGAGCTGTCGACATGAGAAAACATGCGCCCTTTGGCGCACCGAAAGACTTGTCAACATGAAGATATGTGCACCTATGGCGCACCAGAAGTGGTGTTGACAGAGGAAAATGTGCGCCTTTGGCGCACCAAAAGAGGCGCAACAAATGATCTGTCGACAGAAGGCGCATGCGCCTGCCTCGCACACGCAGGAAGCCTCAACATAGAGAGGCGCACCAGAACACCTGTTGACACAAGAAGACATGCGCCAAAGGTTTTAAAGGGGGTGCATCAAAAGTTGATGTTGCATAGTCATTCTATGCCAAAAGACCAAAAGCCCATCAATTACACTCTCTCGGGAGAAACTTATGGCGTGATATTGAAAAAATTGCTTAAAGCAGAGCCATTACCTTACCTCCTATTAAACCTCACTCTGTTTGATTCCACCCGCGCTATACCTTCTTGGTACAAATAAAATGACTTCGTATCTTCCACCGCGTGAAGGGACACTACCATGAAAATCTGCAAGATGTTGAAAAACATAGTGCAGAAATGGTTGATGTAGGAGATATAGCCCTCGATAATCCTAACGCTCCCGCTAACCCGAAATTTTAAAATTTTCAACAAACCATTCCCGAATCACTCTTCTAACAAGAATATAAACCAAGATATCTTAGCCGAGGAGAGTGTTCATGAGATCCATCAAATGATCTTCGACTCCTAAGGCAAAAGCCTCTATCAAAAAAATTCGAATCCACCTCTTCACTAACATAAGAACCCGAACCACCTTCATCACCATCAAGACAAGAAGAAATCCTCACTTGCTCCTTTACCCATCGAGGAATTAACCACCTAGAGGTGTCTTCTCACAGATGAGCTTTCTTACATCGTGCATCCTCGCAAGACCGTGAGCTGGATGTTATCTAACTTATCTATTTCCCAAACATCTCCTTCTACCATTCTTCTTTATACAAGAGGAAGGCTCGCCACTTCTTTTTGTCATCCTTAGATAAGAAACCTCTTGACCGACATCACCACATTCTTTAATCATGATGGATCCTCTCGGAAACATGCCTTCCTACCTATTAGTTCTTCTATCGCCTAAATCTTTTGCAATGACCGGTTGACCTCTTAATGCCCATTGATATTAATGCCTCATCTACCCCGTATCCACCCACAATGTGGACCGGAATCACAACCCACCTTTCTTCCATACAAAATTTCATATTCACACATGAGGATTATCATCCCTCGGAAGATGTGACGAGTCCTATGGGAACGCTTGAGTACCCCTATTCTACTCAAATGCAGATGACCGATCCAGATTTGCCTCTGCTTATATATCCGAAGTCTTTACGTGCTTAAAATGCCTATGTCCTCATCTTCACCCCCTCATCTCTACCAAATACCTCATTCACCTCTATTAGCCTAACCAAATCTTCCCCTACGCTTGGGACCTCACCAATACCCAGTCCTTAACACACCCACTACGCTAGATTTATCTCAAAAATAAATCCTTCCCCATCCACTTAGAGAGGCACTCCAATTTCCTCAACCTATGCCTCTATCACAACTAAAACCATCAAGCCGTCACACCTACCTTCCATATTGGGACCTCATCCCTCCACCTTGCATCAATATATCATACCTCCTGCATTTTCTTTAAAACGACCTATGCCTTCGTACCCATACAGATCCAAGAGGTATATCAACACCGCTGCCCCACGTATCTTGTCCACCTATCAACCCTAAACAAATTCCATCATCAAAAGATTTATTTCTATCATGTCACTCCTGTTTCTCCGTGGTTGTTTTTTTGATACCACATCATCCCCATGGCCTCA